>CM062644.1:17358311-17543311 GCA_025617555.3 Puccinia polysora
TAAATAATAAATAATAAATAATAAATAATAAATAATAAATAATAAATAATAAATAATAAATAATAAATAATAAATAATAAATAATAAATAATAAATAAATAATAAATAAATAAGAAATAAATAAGAAATAAATAATAAATAATAAATAAATAAATAATAAATAAATAATAAATAAATAATAAATAAATAATAAATAAATAATAAATAAATAATAAATAAATAATAAATAAATAATAAATAAATAATAAATAAATGATAAATAAATGATAAATAAATGATAAATAAATGATAAATAAATAATAAATAAATAATAAATAAATAATAAATAAATAATAGATAAATAATAAATAAATACCAAATAAATACTAAATAGATAGATAAAAAATCAATAATAAATAAATAATAAATAAATAATAAATAAATAGTAAATAAATAGTAAATAAATTGTAAATAAATAATAAATAAATAGTAAATAAATAAAAAACAATACAAAACTGAAGACAAACAACCAAAAAACCAAAATTTAAATAAACAATGAAAGGGTCTAGGGAGCAGCCCTGAAGTATAAGTGCCAAAAATACAAGTTCAACATGACTAGCCCTAAATTAAAAGTTCCAAAAAATACAAGTTCAACTTGAGAAGCCCTAAAGTAAAAACACCAAAAAAAATCAACTTGTGTTAAGCTTATCCCATCACAAGAAGTAAAAAATACTCCTTATAATGGGATCATCCCCACACAAGTTGAACTGACTTGCCAATCAATTTTCATTTTAAACTCTCAAAATAATTATTTCAACTCAAAACACTTAACATAATGATTTTTAAAATGGGATAACCCTTTATATCAATAGCATTACAAGACTCAGCCTGTCAGGCCAAACCCAAACAATGAAACTAAAATGATGTCTAAAAATTAGAACACAACTCAAGTTGACCTTTAAGGTGGTCAATCCAAAAAAATGGCTGTTTTAGAAAATCATGGAATGTGATTTGGAAGCTATGGGTGGGATTGGAATCATATCTTCCTTAAGTACCAGCTGGACCCAATGGTTATTATTAACAAACAAAATGAATATTGGGTCTGATGCTTCTTTAAAACCAATTTTCATAGGATTTTAAGTACAACATGAATCTAATGAAATGAAACATCTTGGTCTTCCATTAGTATCTGCTATTATTTGAACCATTTCAAGCTTTGAAAATCATTGTGAAGAAGGAACGTTTTCATTTATTTCATTAACGTCAAGTCTTTTTTCTATCTCTTCAAAATCTTTAATTCCGCCAAGGATCTTAGAATAGCACATCTTATCTTTACTCAATGTTTCAATCATTCCTTTTTGTACTTTAAACCATCCATGCTCATCATACCCAAGTGATTTAGAAATGACTCTAAATCCACAATTTCTATGACCAAGCAGATCTCAAACCTCCCCTAAGAACCTATGTAAGTTCTCAGGTATTTGATTTAGTTAATTCACTTTTGGTTCCTACAATCAAAAATTAATTTGCCAAAACCCTAATCTCATTAAAGAAATTGATACTCACCAAAGATGAGCTTCTGTTTGACTGCTCAATTTATTCTTTTTTCTCCTTCAAAAAGGATTTTTATTCAAACAGAAGGGACCCTAATTAAATTTCAGTATCTTCCATTGAACTATGAAATTCAGATGCCAAGCCTTGCTTGCACTACAGAAATCATTTTCCCATCAGTTCATTAAACCAAACAAATGAATATTTCTCACAATAAAAGACTTACAATATTTTGTCTTTTCTTATTTGGTTCCCTTCTGATTCCCTTTTTCCACTTAATTTCCTTTTTGATGTTTTCAAATTAAGAAGGATCTCTGCAGGTATCTGTCAATTTTGGCCAACCTCTTCTTGATTGCAGGAATTTTGCTTCAAGTATTGGCTTTGATTGATACTCTGCAGTCTTCTTAATCACAGAAGGGACCCTAATTAAATTTCAGTATCTTCCATTGAACTATGAAATTCAGATGACAAGCCTTGCTTGCACTACAGAAATCATTTTCCCATCAGTTCATTAAACCAAACAAATGAACATTTCTCATAATCAAAGACTTACAATATTTTGTCTTTTCTTATTTGGTTCCCTTCTAATTCCCTTTTTCCACTTGATTTCCTTTTTGATGTGTTCAAATTGAGAAGGATCTCTGCAGGTATCTGTCAATTTTGGCCAACCTATTCTTGATTGCAGGAATTTTGCTTCAAGTCTTGGCTTTGCTTGAAACTCTGCAGTCTTCTGAATCAGGTACTTCAACAGCTTGCGGTAATCTTGTTCAGGATATCCTAAGATCATTTTATTGAGCTTCTCATGTAAATGAGAATTGTTGAGCAATTCATCAACATCACCTTCCAAAATTAAAAAAGGATCAAACATTAGTTAAGTAGGAATCATCCATCTAAAAGCTTTAATAACAAGGTGATTTGAACAATCCAAAAATCCAACTTAAACCAACTTAAAGAAATAGATCTGCAAAGGCCATAATCCAACATCCACTGAGGATTAACATCCTCAGGCACAATGGATCCTCTTGATGCTAGTAGCTCACCTATCTGATGGGAATAGGGCAGACCCATATTCTTGGAGTATGACTTGGTGCACACTTTGCCATCATGGTTCCCCTTTAATTTCTTGAATTGTTCCACCACAAGTTTAATTTCCTCCAAAGACAACTTGTATCCCAACGTTAAAAGTTCAGTGGGAAGAACTATTCCTAAATTTATTTCAGAGTTGTAAGGCAAAGCCTGAACCAATTTAATTTGATTAGAAACTGTTCCATCTAGCTTTTTCCAAACATCCAAAATTTTTCCCAAATAATTTGCAAGGAATTTTTTGAGAGTAGTGTGGGCCCCTTCCACCCAAGACATTTTTTTATTTCCAAATTCAGGGTTTTTGCAACTCCAAGCTCTTACAAATGTCTCTTTGATATGTAAGATGTTATGATCTATATATTTGAGGACATCCTCATGGTCTGCCAAAAAAACACTTTATACAAGTCATAATGTAAGCAAACCAAAACCAGGAAGACTAAAATCAGAGGCAGTGATTTGGCACTTACTCTAAGTTCTGAATCATTGACCTCTGCCTCCTTCTTGTTTTTTGAGGCCCCATACTTAGCCCACAGATACATAAATCTTTGCCACCGATAAGATGATGGGAATGAATCTGACTGGATTTCAAAATAATACAAATGGTCTGACAAGATCACAAGAGAGAGAAACAGGTCTTAGAAAATTTGACTAAAGACTGAGAGAGAGAGGAGAGTCTTACCCAGGATCCCTCTGACTTGTGAAAACAGACAATGAGATAAGAATGAAGAAGAAAGGAAAAGAAAGGAAATAAAAGAAAGAAATGAATGCCTGCAATAACAAGAGCAGGATTTGGTGAGAAGAAGGGAATTTGTGCAATTGCAACTATGAATCTCATGTCTGATCAATAATGAAGGGATAGTTGTATAGGATTGAGGAGACTGGGAGGATTATGGAGATGAGGATTTGATGATTGTGAGCGGAGGAGCAAGTTGATGAGATGATTGTGAGCAGAGGAGCAAGTTGATGAGTAAGGGAAGAAGTCAAGGAGGTAGCAAAGGAGAGAGAGAAGAAGATTTTGAGGATGGTGAATCTGAGGACCCAGAGCAGGAAGGGAGACAAGCTGTGAGGGAGTGGATGGATGGGGATGATGTTGAAGGTCAGAGTAAGAAGAAAGATGGCAAGGAAGGTTAATCTAGAGCCAGATTCTGCACTGGGGTTGATTTGTGGTACTTGAGCCTTGAGATGAGGATAGGAAACCTTCAACAGCCACCCTTCAATGCTATTATTAAAGCGCACTTTACAGTTTGCTTGTATGTTTTTAGACAAGTGCCACTGACAACACTTTCTTGTTGACTCAGGGAAACTTTGTTCTATAGCACAAATCAGAGCTTTTTCATGGTCCTTCACAAAGACTTTGGGAATTCTCTCAGGATCATAAGCCAGATCCTTTAGTGCTTTTACAGACCAACTGTATAAATCAAATTTTTTTTCTTGTTATAAAAACAATAGCTTTGTGAAAGTTTTTTGGCTGTCTGTAATTCCTACAACATGTAAAAGGGGGATGTTGTACTTATTTTTTTTATAAGTACAATAAAAGATAGCAATATGATAGAATTTTTTGCAAAGCTTTAATGAATCTGGGTGGGCCAACAATAGGGCCTCTAAGTGAACCTCTCCACTGAATTTTGCTTGATGAACCCAACCTGAATTACCAAGATGTTCAAAGAGGATCTCCATAATACTTTTTCCCTTTAGTTCTGCAAGCGCTACCTTATGCTTAGAGTTATAGATTGTTTGGTCATCAACATATTTTCCACAATCAATCTTGCTCAATTTTCTTTCCAGTTGAATAGTATTGAGCCCATCATTTATGCCTTCTTTTAAATTCACTAAGGCCACCCCAGAGATTCTCATGAGGTGAGGATCCACTGAGGGGTGTGGAGATGTTTGATGGTTATTTTGATCATTTCTGTAGGAGATTTGCCACAAGGTGTCTGCCTTTGTGTGACTTTCACAGATTAAAAACTTTCACCCAAACTTCCTTGTTTGAGTTTGCCTTGACCATTGGGTGAGCAATTTCCCAGATTAGGAACCATGTCTATCACAGGCTAAATCCACATATTTATTACACTTTGAGTTGAAAACTGTTAACATGTAAACATGCTTGACAATACTTTTTTGACTCTTCCCTAGGAGAGGAGGCTCCACAGGAGGTGGGTCAAGTGGATCTGGAACCAATTAAATGGTTATATCATAGTTACATTGACAGTTTCTATCAAATTAAATATGCCAAAGGCCAGAGTAACATAAAATGTTACCCACCACCAGAGGTCATATCCATTTGTGAATTTTTTTTTCCTCAATTGTAACCCTAGATGAGGATGCAATTGGGGCTTCCAATGTTTCATTACCCAAATCATTCTTTTCCGCAGCTTTTTTAATGGCCCTATCAATGTAATCCTTCAATGCATCCATGTCATAAACAGCAGGGCTTTCCACTGTTCCCATAATGCAAAAAAATGCAATGGTACTTCATTATTCAATCCAAATTTAAATTGAAGAACTACAAAGTTTGCTCAATTTCAAGTTGAGAAAGATCAAGCTAACCAACAGGCAGTAAAAATTTAATTTTCCATTGTCCAACAGGCAAGTTGAGAATGTACTTTGTGGGACAGGGAAAATTTCACAGATTTTCTGTGCCAAAGGCAATGATTGTGTTTGCAGTTTCACTTTAGGGCTCACTTTATGATTGCTAGGGGTGGTCCAATAGTCCCACATAGTATGTGTTGATCCCAAATTTGGTTTGATAAAACCCAAATGTGGTCCAGGGGGTCCCAAAAATTTTGGAACAACCCCTGGGGGGGTTGTGTACACCTGTACACATTGTGGAAACAATTGAGGAAGACCCCCTATATTTGCCCCAAGATTTGGAATTTAATGGTTCCCAGCATTTGTAAGGTTGGAGTGAGCCCTTGAAATAGAGAGAGAGAGAATTAGAGAGTGAAAAGATGTATTCCTTCCTTCCTTCCTTCCTTCCTTCCTTCAATGATGGTATGCCCCCCCTCCTTAGCACAACAGTGGGGGAAGGGTACAATACCCTTCCCACACACCCTAACCTAAGTAAAAGCACAAATAAAACCCAACAACAAACAGAAAAGAACCATAAGAAAAAGGCCCCCTAACCCAACCCTATCCTCCTACCCCAACCCTTGTTCCACTATGTCAATCCAGTTTTTCCTTCTCACGGCGCGCGCTGCGCCCTACTTGGAGCCCCCAAGCTTACCATAACCACCCAAAGTGCCTTCCATAGCCATGTTTAGGTCACTGATCCACAATGCTGAGCCATCTCATGCTCATTGCTGAGTGTGCTGCCCAAATGCTGAGCCTTCTTGCGCTCATTGCTGAGTGCGCAGGCTGCAACCAGCTACCAATCTGTGTCTATAAAATCCCACCACAACGTTCTAAGCAGTTGTGTATGGGGGTACACAACCCAAAAATGTTGTTTACAGGGGGAAATGACCCCCCAGGGGTTGTGTGTGTTTGGAACCACGCATTGGAGTCATTTCTTAGGGTTGCGCATGTTTTGAGCAACCCATTTGAGGTTTGTATGGGCCCCCACACATTGAATGGGCTGTGTAGGGCCCTACACAACTCCCACACAACTGGGGGTTGTGAATTTAACATCACCCTAAAAATTTCCATATTCAATTGATGCATTACATAAATATGGAGCATGAAAATTCTGACACCATCCAGGAATCAATTTGATGTTTGACTCCAAAGCCTCAACAAACTTGAAAAAGGTTTCACTCACCATCCCAGGTGCTACACCTGCCAACAGGTGCAGCCATTGTTTGCATTGTGGTTAGTGGTCACACATAGATATGAAAAAAACAGATTTGATTTGAAATCAATAACTTCTTTTTGACTGAGGTTTTCAATTCTGTTTATCCCACAACCTCATAGCTTCGTGATGTGTATTTCCTTTCACTTACTCTTGTATTGATTTCTTTTTTTTGCTTCATATCTGTAGTTCATGATCAAATAATATTTTAGATTTCTGTGTTTAATTTATTTCTGTACTATTTCTGTGATATATTTTTTTGTTTTACTTGATCCATTATTAAATAGAATCTTTGGTTTATCTCTGCAACTAATTAATCATTATATAAATCTTTGGAATTATCTCTGTAATTGTTTTTTTTTTGATGTAATTGTGCAATTTATTTTTCCGGAGCCTCATGCAGTTTGGTAGTAGACTCATTCCAGTTTTTGAATTGAACTAAATCTACCTCCAAATGCAAACTAAATTCTTTGAAATATTCCGCAAATATGGAGCCAATACCTTGGTATATTGATGCATAAATGTAGGTGAAAATCCCGACAAAGAAAATTCCTTATCTTCCCTCATACTGATCTTGAAGTACAAATGTTAGAAATTCATCTAAGGCTATTCATATAGCTCCTTGCACCTCTTTTTTCTTCACCTCATTTGAATCAATGCAATTCCTATTGGAACAGACAGTCTCATGATCTTCCTCATGACCAATCGTTTTCTTAGTTTGCTTACCTTTGACTTGGTCTCATGGATGGAATAGGTGCTTCTTTACCTTTGAATTGGTCTTATGGATGGAATAGTTGCTTCTTTCGTGATTCTTTGAGCTCATCATTCTTAGCTTCACTTTTAATTTACCACCATATGTATATGCTTTAGTCCATCTCATCTTTTGACCATAAATGCTAATTTTAACCGACCTTCAAAAGCCAATCATTCATTTGTTCTGACTTCATACCTTTCCCCTGAGTATCTTTGAAAAGCATCTACATATCTATCAGAGTTCATCCTGGCTATCGTCTCTGGAAACCGGTTGGCATGCTTCTCTTTAAATTCGAAAGTTCATCCTTGGGCTGATCGAGCTCATGAACTCTAACCCAGATCTCACTTTTCAACTCTTCAATGCTTCCAAGCTAGTTGGTGAACCAGAGACTAGCCCAACTATTTCTATTCATCGATTCCAATATCTCGACTGCTTAGTAGGTTACCCAGAAGCGTGCTCCTCTAATTTCACTCTAACTCTGATCAGCCTAGAGTTTGACCCATTGAGAAGTCCAAAACCTTGGGAATGCTGGCACAAAACTCTTGAGACAAAGCGCTTCAATTACACTATCCAGTCCTACCTAACAATCTCGTTCAGATGTATCTCTGACGCCGAAAAGTGGGAGGATCTGAGCGAGCAACCAGAGTCATCATGCCCCAACTCATAAGCCTTTCAACCCCTCCTCCCAACGTTCCTTCAAGCTTACCTTTGAAACCTGTGATCCTGGCCATAGTAATAGGCTGATAGAGAACAAGAGTCCGAAATATCGGTCTTTGCGCTTTATAAGGCAAGCCGTATGAATGCTAGTCACCAAGAATGAAAAAAAAAAAAAATGGAGGTACATAGTGTGCAATCGTCATCCAGTAAAGCAACTTGAGTGGTCCTCAAAAGAAGGATTTTTGAAACGGCCATTTCAAAGAATAAAGTAAACTACAGAAACTCAATGCTTCAGGGAAAATTGAAAAAGACTGACTCAACAAAACTGCAAAGCTGAATACTAGGGGTTGTTTTTTGGGGGTATTTA
The DNA here is from genome assembly GCA_025617555.3 of Puccinia polysora. NCBI lineage: Eukaryota > Fungi > Basidiomycota > Pucciniomycetes > Pucciniales > Pucciniaceae > Puccinia > Puccinia polysora. Next base: position 17,366,487 of record CM062644.1, read on the forward strand.
GGTTTCTACATACATTCCTTGAGCGGCATGATGCTATCCTGTTGCTTTTTAACCGAGTCTAATTGAATTGGGGCCGCTCATAGGAGGTCGAAGCTTAGGTTTGAGGGGCTGGGAATGATGAGCTCGACTCGTTTGGTGATTGGGATCATGATTTTTTCGATGACGTCCTCCGAATTTAACTGTTACATCATACTCAGAGGCATCATCGATCTGGGCATCGACGGTTTCCTTATCGGCATTCAAGGCTTTTTGAATACTTGTCGATTTGATCTTTCGTTCTAATAACTTATCCCTTTGTTTGGAGAGTCGGAGTTGGGATTGATGGATCTTCTTCATTCGATTCTCAGATTTACCACCTCCACCAGCCGTCAGTTCGATGTTGATCTTTCTGGTTTTACCCTTCGGATAATTTGTTTCAGCCGATTGATGGCTAGAGTCAGGTTCGGAGCTGATGGGCGAATGGTGTAATCTCAAGGCTTTCTGTAGTGCTGCTGCCGTCTTGAATTCTATAAATCCACATCCCTTGGTTCTAGGTCGCTCGCTCCCTCGGTTCGTTTGATCCGTCGTCTTCGTCGTCATTAATCTTACGGTCGGTTCCTCATCTGTTGAGTCCTTGGACATCATTCCACGCTTGATCAACCATCCATCGTTTCAGTTCGATGCAGAGAACTGGATCATCATCCAATAGGAGAACTACTGACCACAATGCTGAGAGAAAAAGCTCTTTAACCGTTCAGAGCTGATGTCGAAGGGTAAATTGCCGACGAACAGGATGAGCTTTGAACTTTTCTTCTCCTCGTTCTCCTTCTGTTCTCTAAGCTTTTGAGCTTTTTTTCGTTTTCTTCGCTTGGAAGCCGTAGTCTCGCTGGGGATGAGTTCTGAGTCAGATTCCGGATCATCGGGTGATCGGATCGGTTCTGTCGACTGACTCCGTTTCCGTTTCTTAGCTGGTAGGGAGGAGGAACCTTGAGGAGCAGCCTTGGATTTTTGACTTCGTCGTTGACCTGGGTCCAGTTGTTCTTCATCCCCGTCCTCCTCTGGTATGGATAGGATTCTATCGTTAATCAAATCCTTGATCTTCTTCTTCGATCTAAACGCCGTGGCTTTCAATTGTTTCTTGGTGAGTTTCTTGAGGGGGGCTGTATCGGCCATCTTGTATCCAGTGATGTTGACCGTAACCGAAGATGCTTTCCTCCACTGTTTAGCATGAGAATGTTTTTCCCTTCCTCAGAGGTAATCAGCGGTCTTATTCTGACCTAAGATTGGTGGCAATCGATGGAGTCGAATTTTCGAAAATTGCATACCATATGCAGTTTGGCGATGGGCGAGTGGTCGGCTCAAGGTTTTGAATGGAGAAGAAGGAAGGGCAGAGTACATATGTAGATATCCCACGAAATAGCACTTGAGCAAGTGAAAATAACTGATCTAGAGCTATTCAGGCTATACTGTCCATTTTAGATTACATCATACCCTCCGCCACAAATATCCATCAGGTTCATCGATCATTCAGCTTGGCTTGGCATAAACACCAAAGAAAACAAAGCAGCAAGCAGTGCAAGTGATCGCACAAAACAGATACATAGATCCAATTGACAAATTTCAATATGGATTGGTTGAAGGGAGGTAGTTTGATTGAATAAATTCATGATGATAAAATAAAAATGATAATGAAGCAAAAAAACCAATCATCCAACACCACATTAGGATGTGATCCTTGTGTCAATTAGGGAGAGGCTTGAATGGTATTTAGGAGTTTCTGGGGGGGGGGAAAAAACATGGATGAAATTCAAATCTCTCAATGAATTAAAAATAAAATTCTAGGATGAAATGATTGGATTAAATATTATTTTTTTCTGAATCAAACCAATAATCATTTTTTCCCCTTGTTTGTGCATGCATAACATTTGATGGTGAGATTTCTAAAATCAAGCTTGGTGTCCCAGAGAAAGAAAAAATGAGATGAATTAAAAGAGAGGTGTGGTAATTTATATTTTCATTTGCTTGTTTTGTATCTGGTTAGATCAATTTACCAAATAATTAAACATAAGCTTTATAATCCTCCATGGAGGGGTATAGCAAGTAATTTTTGTTATGATTTCAATTTCTGCTTGGGTGGTCTTGGGCAAAATGTAGACTTTAAAAAGAATATATCAGATTTGATGAGGGGAGATGGTACAAGGAAAAAACACACACACAAATATGTTTACTAAATTTACTGGATATGATCTAAGAAAAAAAATGAAATGCATATGCAATTCCAAATTTTTACACCCATATTTGAAAGGTGATAGCTGGGTATAAACAAAAAGATAGAAAATGTTTGTCAGCTTGCTACTATTGCAGAGCAAGCTGCAAAAGTAACAGAAATAACATAAAAATAATAATAATAAAATTAACCTAAGAAGGAGTAGGAAAACCATAAATATTATTGCAAAAATGGATTCTCCACCCAAAATTAGGTAAGATCACTCACTGACCCCACCCTTGAAATCCAACTCCTTATATTTTTAAATAATTAAAGAAAGAAAGAAAAAAATACCACAGCACCACTATTGAACTTTTTGGCCACTTAAATATTTCACATGTATTGTCACGTATAGGTTTCACACATAAAATTCAGTCAGAATTGAGGTGTTGTGTATATTTTAGGAGTTACAGACAGAAATGTGTTCTGTCACAATTCCTGCATGCAGCCGCGGCAGCCAATACACCCGCACGCGGCTGAGCTACAGCTCTGTCACTCTGTCAGAGGTGTGTACGCAGCCCCAGGCCTCTGACAAGTACGCAGCTGCGGGACTACGGGTTGACAAAGTGACAGGCCGCCTGAGAAACCTAGGTACCACGTAAACATGCCACAACCTACATGGGAACATTCTACATATCTAATAAATGTTCCTGTGGAAAGTAGATAGTCTAAAAATATATATAATTATATAAAAATACTTAAATAACCTTTATACGTATTTTTTATTAAATATAATTCAAAGTACCAAGAATGTCGAAAATAAGACAATGACTACTTCTAAAAATATATTAAAATACTTCAATATACTATTATGAAAATTTCTAGACATCAATATATTTGTGACATACTAAGAAGACTAATGATGTAAAAATATTACGTGAATACGCATGACTTATATTTTTAAGTAATTATTTTAGTAAATCAACTGAAATTTGAAAATAAGGAGTAAAATCAATATCATGACTTTATGCCAATTATTTAATGCATAATGAGAACTCACCTGACATCAGAATATCCGTAGGAATGTCTAAAAAATAATTATCAACTTACTGGGAACATTTACTAAGGATAATTAATTAAATAATAAATAAAAAGGACAGATTAGTGTTATTCACACGTCTAAACATCAATTATAGAGTAGAATGATTCCCATACCCTGTGGAATTAGATGCTACCCGTGTTACAGCACCAAGAACAGGTGACAGGCTACCACTGGTTACCCTGCTAGCCTCAGTGTCCATCCCTTTGAGCCTTTGTACCCCTCAGAAGGACAATATTGGGACTCCAAAAGCTATAAATAAAGAGCTCTTTTAAGAATATTGATACCCAGAGACCCAGTTTTATTTACATCCAGACACTGTTCCAAGGCAATAAAATACTTATAAGACATAATTAAGTGATTTATGGCTTTAGTCTGATTAATAATATCCGTCCTCAACCCTCTTTTATCAATTTAAACTGCTGAACAACCTTATAACCCCAGTATACAGGTTTAACCCATCAGTGCACATCCCAAACAGGTACCCAAACAATTTAATAATATACCAGTGAGTCTTATTATCCTTTCTCTGTTGTGGCAGCTTTGTTACAAAGCCCTGCCCTTCCACCGTGTATTTTATATACATTTTATCTTTGGGAAAAATATCCTTTAAACTAAAGGTTCCAAAGTAACCAGGCCTACGTGTTTTCATACTGAATTCCAAGAGAGGTGTTAAAAATCCCCAATATAATTGTGGCCCCTCTATAAAAATATTTAATAATCAATTTATCTATATTTATTTATAACAATATACCATATCCAAACCAATTAACCTTGCAATAAGCTTTATCCAAATATTTTACGGATTTTTGCTGCATTTATGGAATAATATATTTATTATTTATCCTATCACCTCTGGTGGCTAAAGGATAGCAAGGGTCTTGGAATCCAGGAGGCTGACAATATTCCTGTGACCAAGGTCAGCCATAATGTTGATATACATATAAAAAAAGTTGATAAATTTAAAAATAACAAGCTTAAATAAATATTTTTTTTAGAAAAAAAAGAGGATTCATGAATCTCTAGTCAACATCAAGTTTACAATAATTTTTTTTTTTGTATAAAAGTTAGTGAATCCATGATTTCAAACCCAATTTTATTTCACAGTCTCATCCCAGACCGCTCAATGACAGGCTCAAAACCTACTCTGAAAATTGTGTATCTGAATATTCTGTATCTGAAGAATTGAAAATGGTAAATTTAAAAAATAAAATCACTAATTAATTCACTATTCACCTGCAGATCACATCACCACCATGTACTCATCCTACCATCTCAATTGTCAACAAATTGAAATTCTGAACCTTCAAAATTTTATCTTTTTACCCATGAAAATAGATTTCACAATTGTTTGGAACCAAGAAAGACTTGAAATTTTTTGGTTTGAGTTTGGATACAGACTGGGAATAATTTGAAAGACTTTGATGATTGGAAAAGAAAGGCCACTTATTAAGCCATGCCTCCACAAATTTTAAACAAATGTATTTTTGATTCAAAAAATGAAAAAATGGGAAATGTTAAATTCACGGCTCATTGAGCTGTGCACATGGCTTGAAAGGGGCCGTGTGGCACACCACACGGTCCAATCCAAGCCATGTACAACCCCCTATGGCTCAAAGAGTTGTGCGGCTGCCCCAGCCTGGTCCCCCAGCGTGTGGGATTCCACACGACTACATTAAAGCCGTGTGGAGTTGTGCACGGCTCAAATGTAGTTGCATGGCATCCCACATGCCACCAGACCGCAGTGAAACAAAAAAAAAGGAATGAAAGGGTACTAACATAACCCATAAACTAAATAAACCTTCCAAAAAAACAGAAATCAACCAAAAAATCAAAGAATGTTAATTTTTTGGTTAAAAAATAAATAAATAAATAAATAAAAAAAAAAAAACAAAAAAAAACCGGTAAAATCCAATGGAATAGTCCTAAAGTAAAAAGACCCAAAAAGACACAAGTAACTGGACTAGCCCTAAACTAAAAACACCAAAAAAAAAGACAAGTAACTTGACAAGCCCTAAAGTAAAAACACCAAAAAAAAATACAAGTAACTTGAAAAGGCCTTAAGTAAGTTAAACTTGACTAGCCCTAAATTAAAAGGGCCCAAAAATTAAACAAGTCTTTTGACCAGCCCCAAAGTAAAATTGCCCAAAAAAATACAAGTCTTTTGACCAGCCCTAAAGTAAAAACATCAAAAAAAAAACAAGTTCAACTGGTGTTAAGCTGATCCCATCCCAAGCTTAACATAAGTTAAGCTTGTGATGGAATCAGCCCAACACAATTTGAACTGACTTACTATTAAACTCTCATTTAAAACACTCAATATAATGATGTTAACTCAAAACACTCAACATAATGATGTTCAAAATGTGATAACCCTTTATAATAATAGAACTTGTTAGCTGCACTAGAATTAAAATTTATATGAAACCCAATGATGAAATGAAGTCAAAGTCTATCAAAATCTAGAATACACTTTCAGTTGATCTTTGAGATGATAAACCCAACCAGAGGCTTTTTTAGAAATCAAGGAACGTGGTTTTGCTACAATGGGCAGGATTGGAATCATTTCTCCCTTAAGTACTAATAGAACCCAGTGGTTATTGTTTACAAAGGAAATGAAGATTGGATCTGATTGATCATTAAAACCATTTTTCATTGGATTATAAGTATCACATCAATCCAATGAAATGAAACATATAGGTCTGGAATATGTGTCTGCTATGATTTGACCCATATCTAATTTATCCAGCCATTTTATGTTTGACAATAGTTTTGTGCCTATTCCCTAGTAGGAAAAGCTCTCACAGGAGGTGGGTCAAGTGGATCTGTCATAGTTACATAGTTATATTGATGGCATGCACTCCATCAGTTTCAATCAAATTAAATACAGGAAGGACCAGTAACATAAAATGTTACAAACAAACAGAGGTCAAATCCCACTGTGAAACATTTTGTTTCTCAATTGTCACCCTTGATGAGGATGCAATTGGGGCTCCCAATGTTTCATTACCCAAATCCTTTTTTTCTTTTTCCAAAGCTTTGTTGATGGCACTATCAATGTAGACCTTCCACGCAGCCATGTCAGAAGAAGGAGGGCTTGCCACTGTTCCCATGCAAAAAAATGCAATGGTATACTTCAGTATTCAATCTAATTTTCAATTGAAAAAACAAAGTTTGCTCACTTTTGAGTTGAGAAAGAATTGTTTGCAGATTTTTATATGATTTCAATTTTCACTTTACTTCCACTTTGGTTTCACTTTAAAGTCTCTTTGGGATTGCTAGTTGTGGAACAACAGTCCTAAAAAGTATGCGTTGATCCCAAATTTGGGTTGACAGAACCCAAGTGTGGTCCAGGGGGTGCCCAAAATTCTGGAACAACTTCTGGGGGGTTGTGCACCCCCAAAAATGGCGGTTTTGAGCCATTTACGGGGGTACATGGCTCAAATTTGACGTGTTTGGGGGTTAAATGGCTCCTAAATGACCCCCCAGGGGTTGCGTGTGTTTGAAACGGCCCTTTGTAGTTGTCTATGGGCCCCCATGGCTCATTTGAGCCGTGTAGGGCCCTACACAACTACCACAAAGTTGTAGCCATGAATTTAACATCACCAAAAAAAATGTAAAGCCCAATAATTTAGTTACTTTTTTTTGTGCTAAATTCAAACCTTCAAGGAGTTTTTCCCAAAAAAAGATGATTTTTAAATTTTAGGAAGAAATTCAAAAGGATAATAGGCTTGAGTGTTTTCATTTCACCACCTCTGTTTCTTTTGCACAAATTTTGAAGGTTCACAAGCCATAAATTGATGGGAAAACACACTATCTGATGGATTTCTTGTCCATAGGAGGCCTTGAGTAACCAAATATATATGTCCATACAGCCTCTGGGTTCTGTATTGGGTTAGATTGAGAACTCAAATTTGTACAGTATTTTGGGCTAATTAAACATAAAAAGAGAAAAAAATTAAAATTTCAATTGATTTCAAGTAATCCAAATAATGTCACATTTTTTTAAAAATCTGCATAAATGATTTTAGAAATTAAGAATAAGGTGCAAATTTATTTGTTTGAATCAAAAAAAGATTCTTCAAAGATTTTAAATACAATTATACCATACATAGAAATATATTAGGGTGTATCAAAGTTAGCAAATCTGCCATTAGAAACCCGCCTTTTTTTGACCAAATGCACTGTTTTTAATAGAAGGTTTCTGAAATACACTTACCCTTTAACTTGTGTATTTCAAAATGGCAGATTTCAAACATCAAATCCAGCATTTATGCATCATCATCTATCCACCATCCATCAACATGCAAAACACCCATCCACACCTCCACATCATCCATCCCAAACTTATCAACCAACTTGAACATCCGCCTTGTCCTCTCCTTGTGATTTGCAGCCACGTCTAGAAAAAATACCTTTGGTTTGTTTTTCTCAAACAACAATCCCACCAATACCGGCTCTTCATCTGAGACATACCATATTTTTGAGTTGCTCCTCCTTATATATAAATAAATTTACATGTATCTTTCTTAGATTCATTCTGATGTAACTTAAAATTTCAAATTACATAAATTTTTTAGCTCAATTCCTCTGATTTAATTTGAAAAATTAAGAATCAACTTCCAAACGGCCACCCAAATTTTAGGTGTTATATTCTAGTAGGTAGATAGATATATTCAAACCAGACCAGATTTCCTTGTTATTGATTGAATCTCTTAAACCAGTCAGTGATAAGTCAGTCAGTTTTAACAAGATCCCAGTCCAACAATCTAATGAACTAAAAAACATAAAAAATATTAGTAGTTAGGATCTTGAATTCAAAGGGAGGAAGGTTCTTGAGGAGGATGAGCTTGAGGATAAGCAATTGATGATCTCACAAATGAAGACAAACTTGGATTGGATTGTATAACTGACCAAAGGTACCAATGGTAGTGGTGGTTATGAGCAAAAGCAAGGGTCAAGGGAGGAGGAGTTAGTGGTTCTCAATTTTCCAATGATCATGCCTTCCTCCTCCTCTTTATCATCATCAGCAACAAACAATATCATCAATTGGAATGATCTACTTGAAGCCATTCTAAGTCAAAACTCTCATTAATCCATCTATCCTCCTCTTTAAAAAATTTATCATCATCAAAGACAAAAAAAAGAGACTGATTCAATTTATCTTCTCTCTCTTACTCCTATCATTATCATCACTCACAACTCATCAATCTCTATCTACACCCTTCCAATAAATCCAACAACAAAAAAAAAATTTTGTATATGAAGTCTAAATTCTTGACACCTAACAACTATACGGGCCTAATTTTAATTGAGAGGAATTTGATCAATAGTTATGGATACCCAGCCTGTTTTAATCAAGAGAGTGCTCATAAACTAATCAATTGAAAATCAAACATAGTCAGGATCTCAACCAATACTCCCGCTCATCAATACAATTGTTGCCATAGACCCCCTCTCCTACCCACAAGCTCAACTCAATCTAACTTGATGGAGGCTAAGGATCAAAACCCCCCAAATTGTTTTTGGGAGACAAGCATAAAGAGCATCTTTGGTGATTTTTTCAACTCTTTCAATGGTTTTTCCCCATCCCGCCACCCCCCTCTTATCTTCACCAAATCTGAAACTGATAATCATCATCATTTGCTCTATGTTCCCAACAGATCTGGTAGTAGATGTCTTTTGGTGTTTGTTCAACAGCTCATGTGCTCCCTCCCTACTGGTTAGTTTAACATCCATTTCCTTCTCTTCATCCTACCTGGATTGCAATATCAGTGTGCCCACCTAAATGTTGAAGAAGATTGATGAGATGAAGCATACTAGCCTACTTGACATCAAATCCAATGATCATCAGTTCCTCTCTGGTTAGACATCAGACCAATCACTCTCAAGGCTACCAGGGTGATTATTGAGCATCACCTTTTAGACCAAACTAACATGATTCAAGCCTCATTGGTTGATTCTATCTCCAACTCTTCATTCAGTCAGTTTTTTTTTCTTATCCAGCTTCCCATTGTTCATCTGGCTCCTGATACATCCAATCAGACTTTTAATGAGTTTGAGGATTTTTATCCACCAGAATGTTGGTCTGTTGCCTTCATCAGGAATTATACTCTGATCAAAATCTCAACTTAACCCCCCCCCCTTCTTCCTTAGCTGAGACAATGGCACCACCATCACCACAACTGCAGCCACCATCCTCCCCACTCCCACCACCTCCATCCTTACCACTCTCATCCCCACCATCCTCCCTAAGGCCTATTAGAAATTTGGAAAAGCCTGGAACCCAAAAAAAGTGAGTGACATTACCCCCATTTATTCCTTGGATGTCCCCCCTTCTTCATCTTCCCTATGGTGTCTGTCAACTTGAGTATACAATCAGGATCACAGCCATTTGGGGAGTGATTCAGTCTAATCCTTGGATTTTACCTCTGGTTCATCTTCCCTATGGTGTCTGTTGACTTGATTATAAAATCAGGATCACCGCCATTGGGGGAGTGATCCAGTCCAATCCTTGGAATTTCCAACCTGCATTACTTATGCCTTATTTATGCATTTTGTTTTGGGCTCATTTGTGAATCAGTTACTATTGGTGTAAGAAGAAGAACAAGAGGTTAAAGAGGAAAATTAAAAAGTATGTTTTTGTCAATGCATAGCAATATATTCAAACATATTTACAAGCCAAAAAGCTGGGAAATCTTTTCAATTTCTGTCATTGGTCAACCACTACTGAAAGAGGCAATTGCCAATGACAACCTTTCCTTTTTCTCTGATTGAACAAAATCCTTGTCCTTTTTATCTTTCTGAAAATCCAACTCATCTTTTTTCATATTCCTTTCAGCATTGAACTTCTTCTGTTGGGCTGCTGCCTCTGGCTCTATCTTTTTCTGCTGAGCTATAACATATGATCTCCATTTTTTCTCTTCAATTTCCAGATTACGCTCCCACTTCTCCCTATCAAATTCAAGTTTCTTACTTTCAAAAAGATTTTTCACTGTTTTTCAAAGTCAATAAATTGATTTGTTTTTCATTTTTTGGAAGATTTAGCGATCCAATTTATTTTCCTTACTTGAATCTTGCTTCTCAATGATTCCTTCAAAGCCTCCAAAGCTAGAAGTGTGTCTCCTCTTTTGATGACTTTTGGGATTTATTTTCATTGAATTTAGGGTGTTTCTCTTTCACTTGGCTGAGGTTGATGGAAGCTGACTGTCTTCACTTAGATTGGAAGGTGATGTAGGAGGCCCCATTGGCTTAAGCTTTATGTTATTTTCAAGAAAATTGTGAGGCTTTTCATATGAAATCAGTTAAAATTCACTATCCAATAAATAAAAACCATACTTAATTGAGTTAAGGTATGTTTAGATTGTGAATTGGGATGGTCTTTCCCCAAGTCAGTGGTATTTTTTAGTTCATCCAATCTAGGAAGTGATGGATCCAGGACAGCGTTTGGTATGCTTGTGGACTGGATTGGGGCTGATTGAGCTGTAATTTTGGCAAAATTATTCTTGGTGGCTGGTGCTGGCTCTGATGGTGGCTAATCATATGCTTCCTTGTTATTGGGTTCACTACGCTGATTATAATGGAGAAATGGCTCCATATCATTTGAATCCGCTGTTTGAGCATCAAACTCAGCCAGAGGGGTGATATTTTATTTTTTACCAAATATTTCATCCATGTGGTTGTAGAAAGGGAAGATTGAATACAATTTCTTGAGCACAGAGTTTATACCCTTGTATTTATTGGAATCAGTTATGCCAAACCCAGTTGAGATGGACATGGAATGCGCTTTTGTGTACCTGGCCCAGTAGTTCTTGAATCTCACCCGCATTTTCTCTGAAGAAAATTACAGCCTACCTTTTCTTTTGTTCTTGAGCTCATTGGCCATCAGGAGATAACCATTTACCTTTGAAGATTGGGGTCAGCAAACTCTTGTTTCTTTGTTGGACCCAAAGAAAGCAGCATATTTTTACATGACTTTGAGCCACTTGACCATGATTATGTGCTCTTCTTGCTTGATTTTTCACGATTCTTTGGAAGCAGAGGGAGGAGGATTGTTTGTTGTTGAATCTCTTGGGGATGTTTGTTTGGGTAGGTGGTATTTGGTTTTGGATTTCTGAGGGGCCATTTTGATTGGGTGAGGTTTCAGAGGATAGTGTGATGAGCTATGAGAATGATGAGATGTCCAAGGAGGTCAGAGTTGGATGGAAGTGGGTAAGAGTTTTGAATGAAGAATCTTTATTGCAGTCACAGTATTAGTTTAAGTAGCTCTTATAGAAATAAGATAACTGAACAGAAACACTTTGAGAACATGAATAAGTAAGACTGAGTGGTGATTGGGAGAATGAAGGACTCAAGGAATCACTGAGAGACATGAGGAAGAAGGGTAGAAGGATGAGAATGTGATAAATATTACCTCCTGACACCGCTCAAATATCTTGACCTTGTCCTGATGAGACGTATACGGGTGAAGGGAGTGAGCGTCAATTTTGCTCCTCCTAGACCCGCTTGTCTTGACAACATGCTGGTTTGAAGAGCAAGTGACGTTTTGGAAATCAATCATGAGCTTGAGATGGGGTGAATCCTTGAGTTGTTTGTCATCATCCACTCCTCCTCTTGTGTCCAATTTTCCCTCCTTATAATCTCAGGAAACTCAGCTGCTCTCTGCGCAGAGCGGGCGCATGCATTGCCCCAGAAGTCAGATTCACAGCTGGGACATCAGCTGACACTCCTCCTTGACCCGGCTGGGATCAGGCGTAGTAACTTCCAAGCTTGAACAGCCTTGAAGTACCCTAGTGGCTTGGTGAGAGAATCAGCAATCATCTTGTCCCATGGGAAGTGTAAGACAGAGAGTAACTTGTTGGCCACTAGCTCACAAAGATATTAATACTGGACCTTGATGTTCCTGGAGTTGGGGTTCAACTGTGCTTCCTTACTCAAAAAATTGTCACCACGATTTTTTTTGATGGTGACCGGGCGGGAGATTGACATGCCAAGACCAAGGAGTAGGTTGGATGACCACCTTACCTGCTTGGCACACCCATTCATGGAGATGAATTCTGACTCCATGGTGGACTGAGCAACAATGGGTTGCTTCCTTGTGGCCCAGCAGACAGGGTTAATTTATAGAGTAATTATGCACCCTGTGGTTGACTTGCAACTAATGGAGGAGGTGGAATAGTTGGCATTGGCCCAACCACAAAGTTTGGCTCCAGTATTGGAAGCTTGTTGGAAGTGCAAACCTACTGGCAAGGTGCCCTTGAGGTATTGCAGAAGGTGTTTTGCCACATTCCAATGAGCCTCAGTTGTACTGTTGGCGTGGTGCAACAGTATGTTAACCACAAAGGTGATGTTGGGTTTTGTATGGATGGATAGGTGAATTAACATCCCCACAACTTTCTGCATGGTCTTCACATCAAAGGGCGGAGAGTTGCAGGAGGCAAGGTGGTGGAGATTCAATGGGGCAGGAGCCTTGACTGGGTTGGAGGTATCCATTTTGAGGTTGCGTAGCACCTTCAGGCAGAAGTTGTGTTGGTGAAGGATGAGGGAACCATTGGACTGCCACTTGAGAGTGTAACCAAGATTCTGTGCCAGATGTTTTTGAGTGCAAATTGTGTAGCTCTCTGCAAGGCGGTTGAGGAGTGTCAGTAGTTGATTGCAATTTGAACCCACAAGGAGCCCGTTGTCAACATGAATATGGAGCATGGCTGATTTTTCCTTATTGAAAAAGAGGGACTCATTGCCTTGGGATGGAACAAGCCCCAGTGTGGCTAGAGTTTCAGAGAATTTGGACTTCCAGAACCTTGGCGCCTACTTTGTCCCATATAGTGACTTATTCAACCTCCATACCCACTTCTCCTTACCCAGCACTTCAAATCTGGCTACCTGGGCCATGTAGATGGTTGAATCAATGTTTCTGTAAAGAAAGGCGGTTTCAGCGTCAAACTGAAATACAAGTAGTTTATACTGGACAGCAATGGATAGAGGTGACTTGAGAGATTTGGTATGGCCAACAGACAAGTAAGTGTCCAGGTAATGTTGGGGGAACTGCTGATGGTTGCCAAAACAAACCCATTGAGACTTTCTGCGTACAACCTCCCCAAATTCATTTTTCTTTCTGACCAGATGCCAGATCCCTCCAATTACAATGTTGTCATCAGGTGGTGGTACAAGGGTGCTGGTGTTGCAATTGATCAGTGAGGTTTTCTCCCCGGCCATGGGCTCCATCCACAAAGGGTGCTCTGCAGGATTGGCAAAAGCTTCTTTGACCAAGATCACCTCAAAAAGGAGAGCATCAACATCATTGTTGTTGTCATCAATGAGATTTGCAGAGGGGGTACTAGATTTGGCAGCAGATTGGGTTCTGGCAGGAAGTATGGCCAATGGATTGATTGAGCTGGAGATTTCCCTTGGTGCTGTAGCAGAGTAGGGAAAGTAGACATGGTGTTTGGACACAGGTGCCGGTGGGCTGTCAGAAGAAGGTGTGGGGTGCTCAAGGTTGCTGGAGGTTGGAGAGGGTACGCATAATCCATCATTGGGGACAGTCGGTGGCGGTGATTTGGTTCCAGCTGAGGCTGGGGTGAGTAATCCCTGGCGCCAACCCTGTGTCATTATTACCCAGCTCACCTGATGGTTTCACTCTCCTCCACCGCGCGTCAATCCAAATTATCCCCAGTGTGGCTGCTCCATTTCCAAACTCCCCATCTCTTCTCCCTACAACCTTTACCTTCTTTCCCCTTCTCTCAGGCCCATCCTTAATCTCATTCTTCCGACCCCTTCTCTTCATCCCCATTCCTCGTCTCCTCATCTTTGCTCTTCCTCATTCTTCCTCCCCACAATTTCCTCCACTCTCTCCAAACCTTTCTCCCTAACCAACATCTCCTGTCTCCTCTCAAATCATCCTCCACTAACTCCTAATCAACATCTTTCCCTTTAACAATCAACATAATCAACTTCATCACCATCCACCTCCGCTGTCCCGCTCCATTTGCTCTTCCTCAATTCAAAACCATCAATCACCACCTTGTTCATTCAACACACCACTTGACTAACCCATCTTAGCTTAATCCTTGAAATCCTCAAGACTTCTGATCAAATGTGAGGCGCTATGGCCAACCTTTCAACTGCGCCCGCTAGACTCTCTTGTGCTCATGCTTGTTCTCTTCAGACTACTCCCTCTTCTTTCCGTCTTCTCCTCATTGCCCTTGTCCATCCTCACTGTTTCTGTCCACACTAAAATCACTCAAAGCCGTTGTGGGTAAGACATTCACCTTCATTTCATCACTCATTCATCATTTCATGTTCATGTCATCCCTTGTTAATCATGTTATGTGTCAGTTCCGTTGGTCCTATTTGGCAATAAACCCAGATTTTTTGTCTAAATCTTATCACGGTTAAAAGCCGAAGGCCCCATTGACTGAACAACCCAACAACAACAGACCAATGGATACCAAACAGTCTTCCCTACTTAAAACGCTCACCAATTCCATCCCAAGTCTCTCAGACTTGAATTTTTCCCTCTGGCGGTCCAAGATTCACACCATTCTGTCTCTCAAAGGAATAGACCATTGGCCCAACTCTACCAAACCCAAAAAGTGCCCTCCTGAAACCAACCTGGAGATTGTGGGATACATCCTGGCCAAATTTGACAACTGAACCTATATCAACTGCGTTAAAGACCACCTTCTCACCAACGGTATTGAGCTCTGAAAATCCATAAATGAATACTACGCCTCCTCACAAACAGCCAATCGGTCAAGAGTCTTCTTCATTCTTCTTAACCTGCAGTTTGACCCAAAGAAAGTGGAAAAGTTCATCACAGACGCAAGGGCCTGCCTCCTCCAAATTTCCAAAATCGGAATACAAATGGACAACGACATTGCAGCTTACCTTCTTCTCTATAAGTTTCCCCCTCAACTCAATCACCTCAAGACCACCATTACTCACTTGCTTGGTGAATCCAAAATCAACGCTGATCTGGTCCTACAACACCTGAATCAAATCAAAAATGAAGTGATTGCCGGATCCTACGCCTCAGCCATGGTGAGCAAGATCAAGGTCATCAAATGTCACCCCACTTGGCATAATCCTCAAGCCAACCACAACCGCAGCAAGTGCTGGTGGCTCTACCCCCATTTGTGTCCCAATCCCGGTCACTCATCCAACTTGGGATCTGGTTCTCAAGGCACTTCAGCATCCAACGTCCTATAGTCTCCCTCCACTCATCTTGCTTACAACTTTGCCATGGTCACCTCACAATCTCTGAACCAAAATTGCATCCTGCTTGACTCTGGAGCCTCAAATTGTATGTTCAACAACCCCAAATTCTTCTATCACATTGGCCCCAAAAACACCAAAATTCAAACTGGAAATCCCTTGGCTCCCATCCCTTCGCTGGGGTGTGGAACAGCTACCCTCACAACCACCGCTGCCACGCTGAATCTCAAACAATTGTTGTTTGTCCCCGACCTGGCTATCAATCTGGTCTCTCTGGGCCAACTCATCCAAAAGGGTTGCTTGCTGTTCCTGAACTCCCCTAACAGGTTTTCAATTGTTTTTCAAGGTCGCTCCATCCTCTCCGGTACAATCAAGGACAACCTTCTGTTTATCGACGTGGGTGAATCTTGCTCCCCTTCTTTCTTGTGATCCTTTGTCTCTCTATCAACAATCCATCAACGCTTCTGTCATCCCCACCTGGGAAGAACTCAAGAGCTCTCAAAGGAATTCCCTAACCTTTTCTGGGACAAGCTCAACTGCATCTCCTGCGCTAAAGGCAAGATTTGTCACCAACCCTTTTGCGGACAAGTCCCTGGCAGCAAGACCGTCTTCGAACAGATCCACGCAGACGTATGTGGACCTATCCACCCTTCCTCAATTTCAGGACACAGGTATTTCCTTCTCCTCACCAACAACTTCTCCAAGTTCAAAATGTGCATCCCTCTTTTCCTCAAGTCCGATGTCCCGGACAAAGTAATCAAGTTCATCAGATTGCACACAAACCGGCTTGGATACTTGCTCAAAAACTTCCATTTGGACAACGGGGGCGAGTTTGTGAATAATCAACTTTCCCTGTTCTTCTCCAAAAACGGCATCAAACACACCACCTTGGAACCCTACACGCCCCAACATAATCCCATTGCCAAACAAGGAAACCGCACCGTTCTTGAAGCCACCAGGACTGCAATGATCAACATGAACATTCCTTCCACTCTCTGGGACAAAATACTTGTCAGCGCTTGTCAAATCCTCAATCTTGTACCTTCGTTCCCCGCCAAGACCTCCGCCCACAAACTGTGGATGCAAAAACCGCCAAAACTTCACCTAATTCAAACCCTGGGCTCAAAAGCTGTTGTCTTAAACCAAGCTTCCAGTCCCAACAAATTTGAAGAAAAAGGAAAGGAGGGAATTCTGGTTGGGTTTGACTTTGATCTCAACTCTTACAAAATCTACCTTCCCGACTCCAAAACCCTTTTTTGTTCCAAGCATGTCAAAATATTTGAAAAAATTTCCCACTCACACGCCTCCAATCCTTCCCTTCCTTCCAACTCTCCGTTTGACCCTATTCTTACTGACGATACCTCTCTCACTGACCTTCTGAACTCCACGCATCCTCCACCCGTCCCAATCAACTCCTCACCTAATTCCCTGCCTCCTTCCAATCTCTCCTCCTCTGAAAACTTCCTCAATCACTCTTCCATCCTAAACGCCTCCTTACCTTCTCAAAAGACCAACGACTCCACTTCTGAGCCCTCCTCAACTGAGGAAGTTGAAATCTCTAATCAACTTGTCTCCAACTTGTCTTGAACTCTTCGCGATCAATCCTCCCTTCAAAGACCTCAAAGATATGGGTTTGTAGCTTGTTTGGTGCCCAAAAGCTACTTCAAAGCCACCCACTGTGACAACAAGGAATTTTGGATTGAATCCATGAAATCTGAACTCCACAGGATTGAACTGATGAAGGTGTGGGAGGGCTGTCACAAACTACCCAATAGTAAGAGTGCTCTCACAACTGTCTGGGTCTATCGCATTAAGGACAAGCCAAACAACAGAAACGTCAAGTTCAAGTCCCGTTTATGTGTCCAGGGATTCAAACAAATCCAATTCTTCAATTATGGCAAGACCTACGCTCCCACTGGCTCCATTACTACCCTTTGTGTTCTTCTGGTCTATGCCCTACACCATCAGCTTGCCCTATGGCAAATGGACATCAAGTCCGCCTTCCTTCACGCACCTCTTGATGAAGACATCTATATCAAAGCTCCCTCCGGCTACGACTCCAAATTTCCATACTTCAAATTAAACAAAGCTCTGTAAGGACTTGAACAGGCCCCAAAGAGCTGGTACAAAACTCTCAGAACTTGGCCGGTCAAAGAAAGCTTCATCATCTTGAGTGCCAATCCTTGCTTGTACATCAATCACAAAAAAGGCCTCTGCGTGTTTGTTTATGTCAATGACCTACTTATGGTTGGCAACTCAGTTGAATTCCGGGAGCAACTGAAGGCAAGATTCAACATCTCCGCCGACGGACCGCTCTCCAAGATACTGGGAAATCTCATTGTGGAAACCAAGAACGGACCCGCTATGCAGCAACCCAATCACATCAAGACTGCTCTTCTGGAACTTGGACTCGCCGACTGCCAACCTATCTCCACCCCCATCACACCAAATATCAAACTTATCTCCGCTACCAATGAAGATCACAGCTCTTTCATCAATCTCCACATCAACTTTTGCTCTTCCACCGGTTTCTTGAACTTCATTGCTAGTTGTACCAGACCAGACATTTTGTACGCTGTCTCCTGCCTCTTGCGTTTTAACAACAAGCCTGGAATGACTCACTGGATCAAATCTAAGCATGTCTGGCAATACCTAAACCAATCAAAAGACCTGGCCCTCCGCCTACGCAATGACTCATTTGAGTACAACATTGAAGCTTATAGTGACTCGGATGGAGGAAACAATCCTGAATCTTGAAGAAGTCATACTGGGTATGTAATACTGTTGTATGGTTGTGCAGTGTCCTGGCATAGCAAACTACAGCCAACCATCTCCCTGTCATCCACCAAAGGTGAATTGAAGGCTCTCGTCCTGGCCACCCAAGAGAAGATCTGGCTGTCAAACCTAATTCAAGAAATAAATCCCTCTCTCAAACTGACTCACTGCGCTATGATCAACAACAAAGCTCTCACCAACCTTGTAAACCAAGAGTCTCATCATGGAGCCCTCAAACATGTTGACACTCAGATCAAGTGGCTTTGTGAGCAGCGCGACAATTGTTCCCTCATCACCTGCCTAGTTCCCTCAAATCAAATGCTAGCCAACTCTCTGACTAAGCCGGCACTCCGCTCCTCCACGGCCCATCTGGTCTCCTCTATCCTAACACCTCTCATTTGATCAGGGGGGTGTGTCATTATTACCCAGCTCACCTGATGGTTTCACTCTCCTCCACTGCGCGTCAATCCAAATTATCCCCAGTGTGGCTGCTCCATTTCCAAACTCCCTATCTCTTCTTCCTACAACCTTGACCTTCTTTCCCCTTCTCTCCGGACCATCCTTAATCTCATTCTTCCAACCCCTTCTCTTCACCCCCATTCCTTGTCTCCTCATCTTTGCTCTTCCTCATTCTTCCTCCCCACAATTTCCTCCACTCTCTCCAAACCTTTCTCCCTAACCAACATCTCCTGTCTCCTCTCAAATCATCCTCCACTAACTCCTAATCGACATCTTTCCCTTTAACAATCAACATAATCAACTTCATCACCATCCACCTCCGCTGTCCCGCTCCATTCGCTCTTCCTCAATTCAAAATCATCAATAACCACCTTTTTCATTCAACACACCACTTGACTAACCCATCTCAGCTTAATCCTTGAAATCCTCAAGACTTCTGATCAAATGTGAGGCGCTATGGCCAACCTTTCAACTGCGCCCGCTAGACTCTCTTGTGCTCATGCTTATTCTCTTCAGACTACTCCCTCTTCTTTCCGTCTTCTCCTCATTGCCCTTGTCCATCCTCACTGTGTCCGTCCACACTCAAATCACTCAAAGCCGTCGTGGGTAAGACATTCACCTTCATTTCATCACTCATTCATCATTTCATGTTCATGTCATCCCTTGTTAATCATGTTATGTGTCGGTTCCGTTGGTCCTATTTGGCAATAAACTCAGATTTTTTGTCTAAATCTTATCACCCTGCAGCACTACAGTGACCTTGGAAAAACCAGATGGCAAGGGGATCTCCACATCAGGGAGCAAAGAAGGCAACTTTGTCAGTGCAAGTGGATTCCTGTAGTCAAACGTTTCTAGCGGATGGATGAAATCCCTGCTGATTGTTATGTTCTTTTTCATAGGATTGAGAAAGCAAGCCGCATCAGATTAAGATTCATAGCCAAGAAACAGGAGAGAAGATGAACAGGGGAGTATCTTGGAGGGCAATGGTTGGTGGATGTGTACCTTAAGCCCAAACAGAATCAGTTAAGCCACGTCCCTTACTGGCTCAATGGTACAGTTGTGTGTAAGTAGGACTTGAACAGGGGAGGACCACTTGATGGCCTTGGACAGAAGAATATTAATGAGTAAGGAGGAATAGCAAGCCGCCTCATCCCAGTAGGAGATTGGAACTGAGAACTGAGCCAAAATGCATTGCATCTTGGTAAGGAGTGTCTGATTAAATTTCTCTGCTATGCCATTGGTTTGCAGTGAGTTTGCAGGCCCCTGCTCAAGCACTATCCCTTGTGATTGAAGAAACAAGAGTAGCTTGGCAGGGAAAAACTTACCCCCACAATTCAAATGAAGAAAGGATGGGGTGATGCCAAGTTGATTTCTGACCTCATGGATGAACAAGATGATCCAAGCTTCAGAGTCTGATTTGTGTTTCAAGACATAGATTTGATTGAACTTAGAAAAATCATCTATTATGACTAGGACATACCAAATGGCATGCTTGGATGAGGGGGAAATCTGAAGTACATCAAGATGCAGTCAATGAAAAGGAGAGGGGGAAGTTGGCAATGGATTCAGGTGAGACAACTGCTTAATTTTGCAGGTTTTAATTACCTCACAATTAGCTGAGGAGTGCTTTGGATTGTGGTTTGTGATTGAGTGAAGGGAGAGAAAATGCTTCAGGTACTCATCTAAGGGGTTTCCTAATGTCAGGTTCCAGTCAACTTCATAGCGTGGAGGAGCCACCAAATACGCAATGAGGGCTTGGGAGGAGTTCAGACAAGCCACATATAGATTGCCAACACAAATAAAACAAAAACAAATCTTCTCTGACAGCTTGACCAATATGGTTTGATGTTTTAGACCATGATCTTCAAGTTGAGTTGCCAAAACCAAGTTCCTAGGACCCTTGGGAGCGTAGTGCAGCGGGTAGATGAGAGTGCCTCCAATTTATAGCTTTCCCACATGGGTGATTTGGACCTGGTCACCATAGGTGTTGAGTTTTTTTGTCAGGGGAGTTGGATTGCAGAGAAGTGTATAGTTTCAGACTGTGGAACAGAAGGTGCCGGAATTGTAAATTAGCTCCGGACGGGACTTTAGGGAAGTTTTTGTGCTATACAAGCCATCTTCAAGAATATGAAATCCGGAGACTTCTGGGTTTGAATTGTTTTTTCTCACAACGTCAACCATTTCCCCTTCTGAAACTCCTCCTTCCTTGTCAACAGTATTGAGAGAGAGCTGATATTTGAGTAGTTTGACCGCCTTGGCAAGTTTTTTGACCTGAGCATGAAATTCTGAGTTCTTGTTAAAAGGAAGCTTCCTAGTTGGAGCAACTGACCTAGGCAGGGATGCACCAGATTTGGTGGAAGGGTTCTTTGCTGGTTGATTTTATCTTAGATTTCTGAACCATCCTTTTGAAGTGCCTGTCAAAGAATGGGCTAAATAGGAGATTTTTGAATTGTGTGATTCTTGTTGACTGTCTTCCAACATGATTCAATTGCTCACAATTTCAAGCGTAAAGGGAGTGAGGTTGTAGGAGGATTGGACCAAAGGGGATAATGTAGAGTCATGACAAAGAGACTTGAGGAAGAGAATGGCCTCCATGCCTTGGGAGACGTCCAGAAACAAAGTGCAGGAGGTTGTCCTTATATGGTCTCAATGAGTTCTATGTGCTGGTTTTTGAATTGGGCAACGTGATCCCAGAGTGGAGTACCCGGTTTTTAGGCCAGATGTATAAGAAAAAACAACATATCTCCAGACACAATAATGGAATTTTTTCCGCATGCCTTGGCAAGTGATCAATAGGCCACAGAGAATTTGTTACAAGATAGCTTGATTACTTACCGGAGATTACATTCTACCACCTTGTACAGAAGACTGATGGCGCATGAGTTCTTTTTTCAATAGGTCTTGGTACCTTTGGGATCTCCATCCAATTCTTATCAAAAATTTCTTCATAACTCTTTCCAATTAGCAAGTGTTTGAATTGGGACTTCCAATCATGCCAGTTGTGTTTATTGAGTTTGACCAATATCACCTTGGTGGAATAGTTTTCATCAGACTGGTTGCTTGAAAAGTCCTTGATCTGGATGTTGTGACGCTTGTCTCTCAAACTAGCTATTGTTTGTTTGCCTTCCACTAAATGCCAGGGTTTCTTTTTCTTGAGAGCTACTTAGTGACCAAGATTTGTCTCTTGCTACCATGAGAGTTTTGAATGAAGAATCTTTATTGCAGTCACAGTCTTAGTTTAAGTAGCTCTTATAGAAATAAGATAACTGAACAACAACAATTTGAGAACATGAATAAGTAAGACTGAGTGGTGATTGGGAGAATGAAGGACTTGAGGAATCACTGAGAGACATGAGGAAGAACTGGAGAAGGATGAGAAGGTGATAAAGATTACCTCCTGACACCGCTCAACTAGCTTGACCTTGTCCTGATGAGACGTATACAGGTGAAGGGAGTGAGCATCAATTTTGCTCCTCCTAGACCCGCTTGTCTTGACAAGATGCTGGTTTGAAGAGCAAGTGACGTTTTGGAAATCAATCATGAGCTTGAGATGGGGTGAAACCTTGAGTTGTTTGTTTTCTTCCACTCCTCCTCTTGCGTCCAATGTTCCCTCCTTATGATCTCAGGACACTCGGCTGCTCTCTGCATAGAGCGGGTGCATGCATTGCGGCGGCAGTCAGATTCACAGCTGGGAAATCAGCTGACAGTGGGAGGAAAGCATGAGCAGTGAGGATGATGAGATGTCCAAGGAAGTCAGAGTTGGATGAAAGTGGAAAGCAAGGATGGGCAGTTATGATGATGAGATGTTGGAGGAGGTTGGAGTTGGATGGAAGTGGGAAGAAAGTGATGGATGGTGCGGTGCAAGGTGTGGTTGATGATTTGGGTACCTTTATATACTTTAAATGAAAAAACCCACTTATTTTATGTTAAATTTGAAATGTCTGATTGGGAATTAGTGGTTTTTTTTATTTTTGGTGGCGGTTTGAAATGGTGGATTTGGGTTGAAAGCTGCCTTAAAAAAATGGTGGGTTTGGTTAAAATTGATACATCCTATTAAAAATAAGTATTTCCTGTAAGGAATTGACAGCTCAATTCATGGTTTCATAAAAATATCAGTAAAAAATTTAAACAATGAAATGTATTCAATTTTTAAAATCATTTATCAAAAAAAAATATGATAGATACAAAATACCAAAACACCATGAATTTTCCAAAAAATTAATAAAATGAAAATAAGAAATGAAAAAATCGATAATCATCAATGATATATTAATTTTTAATGATTAATGATTAATTATCAATTATCAGTTATTAATTGTTAATCATCAATTATTAATTATGACTTATTTATTATTAATTATTTATTATTTATTATTAATTATTAATGATGAATTTTCAATTATGAATTATGAATTATTAATTATTACTTATGAATTATGAATTATTAATTATTAATTATTAATTATTAATTATTAATTATTAATTATTAATTATTAATTATTAATTATTAATTATTAATTATTAATTATTAATTATTAATTATTAATTATGAATTATGAATTATTAATTATTAATTATTAATTATTAATTATTAATTATTAATTATTAATTATTAATTATTAATTATTAATTATTAATTATTAATTATTAATTATTAATTATTAATTATTAATTATTAATTATTAATTATTAATTATTAATTATTAATTATTAATTATTAATTATTAATTATTAATTATTAATTATTAATTATTAATTATTAATTATTAATTATTAATTATTAATTATTAATTATTAATTATTAATTATTAATTATTAATTATTAATTATTAATTATTAATTATTAATTATTAATTATTAATTATTAATTATTAATTATTAATTATTAATTATTAATTATTAATTATTAATTATTAATTATTAATTATTAATTATTAATTTTTAATTATTAATTTTTAATTATTAATTATTAATTACAAATTATTAATTATTAATTATTAATTATTAATTATTAATTTTTAATTATTAATTATTAATTACAAATTATTAATTATTAATTATTAATTATGAATTATGAATTATTAATTATGAATTATTAATTATGAATTATTAATTATCAATTATTAATTATGAATTATTAATTATTAATTATCAATTATTGATTATTAATTATGAATTATTAATTATTAATTATTAATTATTAATTATTAATTATTAATTTTCAATTATTAATTATTAATTATTAATTATTAATTATTAATTTTCAATTATTAATTATTAATTACAAATTATTAATTATTAATTATTAATTATGAATTATTAATTATGAATTATTAATTATTAATTATGAATTATTAATTATTAATTATTAATTATTAATTACTAATTATTAATTATTAATTATTAATGATCAATTATTAATTATCAATTATTAATTATCAATTATTAATTATTGATTATTAATTATTGATTATTAAAGATTAATGATTAATTATTAATGATTAATGATTAATAGGGTGTATCAAAGTTAAGCAAACCCACCAGTTTTTAATGGCAGGTTCCAACCTAAATCTGCAATTTCAAACCCGCCATTAAAAATCAAAAAACCCACTTACTTCACATCAGACGTGTCAGAGTTACCTGAAAATAAATGGGTTCTTTAAAATGAAGTATTTAAAGTCTTTCACCACCTCAACCACACATTATTCCACATCATCACCCCTGGTTACAACCTCTGACCTCATTGGAAAAATTCTACCTCCAACCTCATCCCAAAAATTTGATTCATTGCTCTCATCACTTCATCAATCTTATCTATTCATTAATATCCTCATCACTTCATCACTTCATCCCTTCATTGATCTACTTCATCACTCTCATCTCCCCTGGTTTCAACCTCCAACCTCATTGGAAAAATTCTACCTGCAACCTCATCCAAAACATTTGATTCATCACTCTCATCTCTTCATTGCTATCCTCATCAATTCATCACTCTCATAAATTCATCCTTTCATCACTCTACTTTGTCACTCTCATCTCTTCATTTCTATCCTCATCACTTCATCAATCTCATCACTTCATCCCTTCATTGCTCTACTTCATCCCTTAATTTCTCTTACTCTTTTCAAATGACCCCCAGCAAATCTCCCCCCACAAGTCAACTCCAAAATCCAATGGACCAAGGCAAAAATCCACAAGGAACTCTACATCTACAAATCCTCTCCCATCAGCTTCCAAAGGCTCAAGTCAGCTCAAGATAACTGATCACATCATCCTGGTAAACTGGCTCAAAATCCCCTCCAACTATCACGCTTGCTTTGAATCCAACAAAAAAACACAATTTGGCCAACCTCCATCCTCTAAGGTTAATTTTTATCTCCTGATGGCCAATGAACTCAATAATAAAACAAAATTTAGGCTGGATCTTTCCTCCAAACAGATGCAGGAGAAATTCAAGAACTATTGAGCCAAGTACAAAAAAGCCCACTCAATTTCAATCTCCACTGGCTTGGGTATCACCAGATCTGATAAAGCCAAGGGGATCAACTTAGTGGTTGATAAATTGGACTTTATTTCTCCTTTTTATACTCATATGGATGAAATATTTGGTAAGAAGGCAAAAATCACCCATTTAGTTGCTTTTGATTCCCAACAATACAATTCAGTAGATGCTGAGGACTTGGCTGTGAATTCTCAGCCTAGCAATGATGATGCCAACAAAAAGTACAAGTGGCCCCAATCAGATCTGGAGAAGGATATCCCAGCACAATTAGCTCCAATCATGTCTACATCAGCATTGATTAATGATTCGAACCCTTTCTTGGACCCCTCACTTCCTTCTTTGGATTTCTCTCTTCCTGGGGTGGAAGACCTTAACACCTTGGCCAATGAGGAGAAATTTATTCCACTATCTCCATTAAAATCAACATCTTCTAAAGTAAGGATGCAATTTCTTTTCTTTTATTTCCATTTAATCCTGACTGATTTTGATTGTAAAAAAACAGCAACATCCATTTCTGAATGGCCAATCACTCAAGCAGCTGGGACCTCCAACATCCCCTTCAAATGAGAGTGACAAAATTCCCACACAAACCTCCTCAGAAAGGGGAAAGCAAAAGGCCTCCAATTTGATCAAAATCAATCCCAATAGCCATCAAAAGAGGAGAAACATGTCCAATTTTTCTGGCTTTGAAGATAGCATGCAGAAGCAAGATTCAAGTAAGTGCATTGATTTATTGTCCTTGCTCTCAAAATCAAGCTCATTCCTATTCCCCACCAAAAAACAGTGAAATCACAAATTTAATTGGAAAAAATTCAATTTGAAAAGGAGAAGTGGGATTTTTAACTGACTATTGATTGTCAAAAGCAGAAAGCTAAGAGTTTGGCTTATCAAAAAAAGTTGGATGCTGAGTGGCAAATGAAACAGGCTGAGCAGGAGTTTCAAAAAAAGGAAAAGAAGATAAATTGACAGGAAGAGAGACTTGGAAAGGAGAGGGAAAGACTAGCTATGGAAAAAAAAGATAGTTTATCAGTTGCCATTGCATGTATTGGTAGCAGTAGAACAGTGGAAGAAATAAAGAAAATTACTCAATTGCTTGGCTT
The DNA here is from genome assembly GCA_025617555.3 of Puccinia polysora. Classification (NCBI taxonomy): domain Eukaryota; kingdom Fungi; phylum Basidiomycota; class Pucciniomycetes; order Pucciniales; family Pucciniaceae; genus Puccinia; species Puccinia polysora. The sequence goes on from CM062644.1 coordinate 17,392,820, forward strand.
GTAAATATGATTGCTTTGATATAAATTTCAAAAATAAAAACAAAAAATATATTTTTGATTAAAACTACGTTTCAGAATATTTTTTGTGAAAATACATATGCACTCATGCATGTGCTACGTATGAGTGTAATCCAAATGGGATGCACATTTTGGGCCTCTGTGGCCCATTGGACACACACACAGACCATACATGCCTGTGTGGATGTCCTGGATTTGGGGAAACTGCCCTCAAAACGCGTGAAACAGGCCTATTGGAACACGGGTCCTAACGGGCCCGGTGGGCTATGTAGGCAAATACAGCCAGAAAGGCTTGTATGGGCATAATTGGGCCCAAGGTTTATTTTGGACATACTTGGCCAGACAGGATGGCCTGCCAAAGTATGTTAAACTCACTTTTTGGGCTTGGGGCGGCCCATTGGGCTGCCACCCGTGTTGCAGCCCCCTTGGGGCCACTTTTTTTGCTTTTGGCCCATTTATGGGGCCCAAAGGCCTGCGTGGGGCCGTTCTAGGGGGCAGAGGGACTCAAAATGGAGTCCCCCACCCCAGTTGTGGCTGATTGCCGCAGCCAGCTGTCTGAGCAGCAGAGCTGGGGCCAATGGCCCCGGCTCCTCCCCCTCCCCTTGCTTGCCATTGCGAGGGGAAGGAGGAGGGCTGGCTGGGTTGAACCAGCCAGCAACTGTTTGCAAGAGGCAACCAGTCAGGGTGGGGGGACTGCATCACCCCCCCACCAAATGGGGTGGCTGGGCCGGTTGCAGCAAGGCAACCGGCGGTGGGGGGGAATTGACCACCCCCCACCATCAAAAGTGGTGCTCTCCCCCCCCTTTAACAAGGGGGAAAAGCAACAGGATGGAGGGGATTTGACCACCCCCCAGCCCACCTACCTTGACAACACCCTGGGGGTATTGACCTCCAGGGCCCCTGGTAGGGTAAGTTGACCGCCCCCTCCAGGGATTTGAGTGAAAGAGGGGGGGCGGCATGTCCACCGGTTACACCCCCCCCCCCCATGTGTGTCTGAGACCAGACCCAGGTGTGTCCTGGGTCCCACCTGGCCATTTGTATGGCCAGGGGCTGGTTGCATGAGGCAACCAGCCAGCATGTGAGGTAACAGGGCTGGTTGTAACAGACAACCGGCCAGGGGTTTGAACAGCTAAGGGGCTGGTTCAGCCCCATTACGGTGGAAACACCAGAAATTACCGGAATAGGCTGGTTGTAAGGGTACAGGGACTGATGCCATGCGGGCTGATGTAGCTCAAACCAAGTAACAAGGCCTGTAGAGCCTGTAGAGCTCTTTTGGAGCGGAAAATTTGCCTTTTGGCTTGTTGTATCATGGGCTCACAAGAGGGCAATCTTTTGTACTTAAGGAGCTCTTCTCCCTGCTGTTTTCCATGATCCATTCATCATCCAATTGAATTCATCACCAATATCATCCCAAATATTTCCCCATTGTGAGAGCCCATTAGCAGTTATTGAAACAAGTTGTCTGGCATTTCTTTTGATTTAAATAATGCTCATTTGCCTAAGCTAATTGCTGTCCATAATTATAACACATTATCAGTACCAACATCATCATTACTTCCAAGCCATCTAGACCCTTGTACCTCACTCTGGAGAACCTCAAAGACCTCAAGTTTTCCAAGAAGATTTCCTATATCCCTGATTTTAGCTCCACCAAGATAGTTCTGAACAGTCAGAATTATCATGCTTGGGCTGTTCTTATGGATAGTGAGCTGGACAACATCTGTTGTGGGGAGATAATGGATGCAGATGACACTTCAATCAGTTCAGAAGTGGAGAAAAAGTCTTATCATCTCATCCTTAGGCATCTTGATGAGAATCATGTGACATGGGTTGCTGATACTCTTAGGGAAGATGAGAGAAGGAGGGGAAGCATCCTTTGGAATTTTCTCAAGTCCAAATATTCTGGTGATTCTGTTAACCAGAAGGGTATAGCCTTCAATAAACTATTCAAGTTACAATATTTGAATTGTAAGCAGTTTGTTGCAGAGGCTAGGTCTAGCATAGCCAAGTTTAAGTCATCAGGACTTAACATGGATCCTGAGTGTTTGTCACTCTTAATCCTTCAGAAGATACCAAAGGAGTTTGATTCTTTATTCAGAATTATTTCTAAATTGGATCCTCTTCCTGGGAAGGAGGATGTGCTGAAGAGGATTGAAAAGGATGATCTTCAGTTCAAGATGAAGGGGGGCTCTGGAACAGCCCTTGTTGGAAAGACTGGAAAATCTTGCAAGAAGGCAAAAAAGGATTTGTCCAAGGTCTTATTCTATAATTGTCAGAATAAGGGGCATTATGCCAAGGATTGCAAGGAGGCCAAGAAGAGGAAGAAGTCCAAAGAGAATGGCAAAGATTTCAATATCACTACTGAAAATTTTGCAATGGTGGCATTTGATGGTCCAATGGAAATGGTTGTTGGGGAAGAAGTTCCCAAAAAGAAGGCCAAAATTGATGAGGATCAAGAAATGGACTTGATTGATTATGAAGTGAGTAATCTTAACCTCAAAGATAAGAACTTATCAGTAACTGAGAAAGCTTCTTTCCTATTAGGAGGATTGAGGGAGGATGTTCTTGTTTTGATTGATTCTGGTTTTACAGATCACATGTTCTTTGAACCAAATTTATTTTCAAATCTTAGTGATTATGATGGAGTTGTAAATATTGGTCAGAAAGGCATAACAATTCAGATTAAGGGAATTGGAAAATTTATTCTTGAAAATCACTTGGGCTTCAAAATTTCTTTTGAGAAAGTGTTCTATGTACCAGAGTTGCCTTATAACCTTGTTTCTCTTGAAGTGTTGTGGAGAAAAGGTTTCCAGATTTTTTATCTTAAAGAAGATAGGTTTGTTATTGATATGGATGGGAGAACTTTTCTTAGTGGAAAAGTTTTGAATAAGCTTTTGTGTGCAAGCTTGTTCAAATTCTCTGCTCTGAGCACTGTTTCTCACAATAGAAGTGGCAATAAGGTAAAGGACAGAAACTGTGAGAGTTGTACCTTGGGGGCTAAGACTATAAATGTGTTCTCTAAGCGTAGAGATTGCACTGATGTTCCTAGAGAGGAGTTTTCCATTGATTTGGCAGGGCCATTCACACCAGATTCCCTTGGTGGGGCAAGTAACTTCATCAATTTAGTTGATACTGCAACTAATTATGTTTGAGTTAAACCAATTTGATCTAAGGATTAGACCATAGCGGAGGTTTCTGTAATCTTCAAAGTCTGGAAACAGAATAGTCTAATGAAGGAGATCAAGAGGTTTATTACCAATGGAGGTGGTTAATTTTTGAGTAAAGAGTTTGAGAGGTTATTGAAAGATTATGGTATTATTCATATAGGCACTACTGCAATTAATCCACAGAATAATGGAATAGTTGAGAGAATGAATAGGACTTTACTGGACAAAGTCAGAACTATTATTTCTCAATCTGGTCTACCAAAGTTCTTATGGGCTGAGTTGATGTGTACAGTCTGTCTTCTGCACAACATTGTAAGTGTTAATGGGAAGAGTCCTCATTATCAGTTTTGGAAGTTGTACCCCAAAACATCACACCTAAGAACAATTGGTTGCTTGGTGTATTACAGTGTCCAACATAATGAGATGGTTGGAAAATTAGATCCTAGAGCCAGAACAGGGGCACTTTTAGGCTATGATTTAATAAGTAAATTGTATAGGATCTATTTTCCAGGGACATGAAAGGTTATCCGTAGTAGGGATGTAAAATTTGATGAAAGTACCTTTCCACTCAAAAGTAGTGAAGATGTTGTTGTGAATAAGTCACAGCAAGAAGTAGAATTAGCACCTATTTCACCAGCAAAGGCTGAGGAACATGTGGTTCCAGAAGATGAAGAGTTGGCAGACGTGCCACCAGAGGGTTTAGTTCCCACTTCAGGGGAATCCGTTAATTCAGAACCTCATGAGCCTCCACCTCCAGTTAGAAGGAGTGGAAGGGTTAGAGTGCCAGTTGGTAGGTACAGGGAATGGAAGTCCCATTATGCTGCCGCAGGATATGAGGAAGATACATTTCAGGAACAGTGTATGCTCAATGAAGTCCTGGAGTTGAGTTCAGAAATGTGCAACAGGGTTAACCCAAATAGGTTTGGCCAAGATATGAGTTCTGATGAGAGAGCCAACTGGAAGAGTGCTATTTTTGAGGAATTTGATTCTCTGGAGAATAATAGTTTCTTTGAAGTGGTTAAGCGGGATTCTGTTCCAAAAGGAAAGACCATTGTGGGGTCTAGATTGGTGTTAAACAAGAAGTTTGACACAAATGGAGTTTTGAAGAGGTTCAAAGCTTGATGCGTTGCACAGGGCTTCAAGCAGAGAGAGGGTATCAATTACCAAGAAACTTTCTCACCAACTGGAAGGCTGTCCACCTTCAGGTACATCATTGCTCTGGCAGGGGATTTGGGTTAAGAAATCAGAAAAGCTGATTTTGTATCAGCATACTTGAATGCAAAACTTGGAGAGGAGGAGACCGTTAATATGTCAATTCCTAATGGTTTTTGTGAATGGTTAGTAGAGACTAAACCAGAAAACATGAAGAAAATCTGTGTTAGAATTTTTCTTTCAGCAGATCAAGGGGAATATGTCCTCAAGCTGTGTAGATCCCTGTATGGATTGAAGCAAGCAGCTAGGTGGTGGTATAATACCATGAGTGAGAAACTGATACAGATTGGTTTCAAGACTTCTGAGGCCAAACCTTGTCTCTTTGTGAGAAAGGATGCAATTTTGTTTGTATGGGTTGATGACATTATCATCATTGGAAATGGTAAAGAGAGATTCATGGATACACTCAAAAAGGAATTCAAGATAAAAGATCTTGGTCTGGCACAACAGGTGCTAGGAATGGAAGTCAGTAAGAGCAAGAATGGTATTAAGTTAGACCAGAGTCACTATGTGGCAGCTCTTCTTAATCAATATGGCTTAGAAGATTCAAAGGAGTTTGGTACTCCCATGCAGTCAAACATTTTTTTAGAGAAGTCTACAGATGAGGAGTATCTGGAGTTTGTTCAATCTGGGAACAACTACAGGTCGGCTATTGGATCACTTAATTATTTGGGGAAGTGTACAAGGCCCAATATTGCCTTTGCAATTGGTTTCTTGTTGCAACACTTAGAGAAGCCAAGCATGAGGCATTGGTCAGCTTTTAAGATATTTATGAGGTATCTTAAAGGAACACACAGTCTGGGACTGTTGTTTACAAAGTCAGCAAACTTTGATTTGGTTGGTTATTCAGATTCAAGTTGGGCAGATGGTAACACTAGGGAGTCAACAAGTGGTTTCATATTCTTCTTAGGTAAGAATCTGGTGTCATGGATGTCCAAGAAGGTATCAGCAATAAGTCTTTCATCAACAGAGGCTGAGTATAGAGCTTACTTAGCAGCTTCACCAGAGGCAAAGTGGTTGAAGAAAGTCTTAGAGGATACACATAAGCCACAAGGGTTTGTGTTTTTGTATTCTGATAACCAAAGTGCCATTGCATTGGCGCAAAACTAAGTCTTCCATTCTATAACATAACATATTGGTGTTCACTATAACTATATTGGTGATGTGGTTAACTGCAAGGAGATTGTGTTGAGATACATGCCTACTGGAGCAATGATTGCAGATATCTTGACTAAAGCTTTAGATAGGAACAAGCATCAAGGCTTTGTGACTAATATGCAAATTTCACCCCTTTTGGATTAAGGGGGTGTGTTAAAATATGTATGCACTTATGCGTGTGCTATGCATGAGTGTAATCCAAATGGGATGCACATGTGGACCTCTGCAGCCCATTGGACACACACATGGACCATACATGCCTGTGTGGATGTCACAGATTAAGGCAAATCTCTCTCAAAACACGTGAAACAGGCCTATTGGTACACAGGCCCTAACAGGCCCAGTGGGGTATATGGGCAAATACAGCCAGATGGGCTTGTATGGGCATAATTGGGCCCAAGGTTTATTTTGGACATACTTGGCCAGACGGGCTGGCCTGCCAAAGTATGTTAAACTCACTTTTTGGGCTTGGGCGCGGCCCGTGGGGGCTGCCGCCCATGTTGCAGCCCATTTGGGGCTTCCAACCATGTTGCAGCCCATTTGGGGCTGCTGCCTGTGTTGCGGCCCGCTTGGGGCCACTGTTTTTTCTTTTGGCCCATTTATGGGGCCCAACAGCCCAGGAGGGGCTGTTGTAGGGAGCAGAGGGACTCAAAATGGAGTCCCCCCACCCCGGTTGTGGCTGATTGCGGCGCCCGGCTGTTGGATCCGCACAGCTGGGGCCAATTCCCCTGATCCTCCCCCTCCCCTCACTTGCCATTGCGAGGGGAAGGAGGAGGGCTGGCTGGGTTGAACCAGCCAGCAACCGGTTGCCTCTTGCAACCGGTCAGGGTGGGGGGGGACCGCATCACCCCCCCCATCAAATGTGGTGGCTGGGCCGGTTGCAGTAAGGCGACCGGCGGTGGGGGGGAATTTACCACCCCCCCCCCCACCATTGAAAGGGGCACTCTCCCCCCCCCCCCCCCTTTAACAAGGGGGAGGAACGGGCTGGAGGGGATTTGACCACCCCCCAGCCCACCTACCTTGATGACGCCCTGGGGGTATCAACCTCCAGGGCCCCTTGTAGGGGGATTTGACTGCCCCCTCCAGGGATTTGAGTGAAAGAGGGGGGGCAGCATGTCTTCCGGTTGCACCCCCCCATGTGTGTCTATGACCGGACCCAGGTGTGTCCTGAGGTCCCACCTGGCCATTTGTATGGCCAGGGGCTGGTTGCATGAGGCAACCAGCCAGCATGTGAGGTAACAGGGCCGGTTGTAACAGACAACCGGCCAGGGGTTTGAACAGCTAAGGGGCTGGTTCAGCCCCATTACGGTGGAAACACCAGAAATTACCGGAATAGGCTGGTTGTAAGGGTACAGGGACTGATGCCATGCGGGCTGATGTAGCTCAAACCAAGTAACAAGGCCTGTAGAGCCTGTAGAGCTCTTTTGGAGCGGAAAATTTGCCTTTTGGCTTGTTGTATCATGGGCTCACAAGAGGCCAATCTTTTTTACTTAAGGAGCTCTTCTCCCTGCTGTTTTCCATGATCCATTCATCATCTAATTGGATTCATCACCAATATCATCCAACGTATTGCCCCATTGTGAGAGCCCATTAGCAATTATTGACACAAGGTTTCCAGCATTTCTTTTGCTTTAAATACTGCTCATTTTCCTAAGCTAATTTCTGGCCATAATCATAAAGTCTTTAACTCCACCAATAAACCTTTTTTTTTATCTTTATTTAATTTTTTTTCTAGAATATATCTGTCCACTTTTCAAGTCCCTGCAAGATTTTTGATTGGTTTTATTGATTTTCATTGACATTTCCATTCTTGTATGAGTGGTAGTCTCCACAGCAGGAAAAGTACAGTTCTTGTACTTATTTGCTGCCCAAACCATCTTGAAAATACCTTTTTTTCCAAATTCAATGCCAAAAACGAAGTCTGGAAAAACACATTGGCCATCAGATACTTGATATTCATCCTTGTTTTTGATAATTTGTCCATTCAATTTTTTGGTTGGAACCACCAGTAAATAGGAATAGGAAGAGATGTCACCTTTGTCAATGTGGTGAGAATTGTAGAAGGAATCCAAAGTGAAATTGATATGTGGAGAGCATTCAAAAGGAGTGAGCCGGATCCAAATTCCAAAAAAGAGAAAGAGGGGATATTGCTGTCCAGAATTGTTTGATGGTTTGAATCATGTACCTGTGTGGCTAATTTTTGGAACATTTGGCCTAGAATTTGAGAGACTTTTTCAGACCTAAGATTCAAAAAATAAAATTCCCAAGGGAAAGATTTGACTGCAGCTTTGTTCAAATATCTTCCAAATAGTTCAGATGGATGCATTAATTTTTTCCATCCAATTGCCCACATTTTTCCCCCCCCAATGTCTTGAGGGACCCACAGTGTTGACAAATATTTTTGATTGGTGAAGTAAAGTGGTGACTGAGTTTATGTCCTTTTTCTCTTGCTCAGAGAGTTTATTCAAAGTGAAAAACTCAATGATTGCAACAATAGACTTGTGATCAGATTCATCAACAACAATTACTTTCCCAGAGCTGAAGAAATAGAACTTTGGCTTGTTCAAACTCCTTGGGGAACATCTTTTGAAGGATGACCATGGCAGGATACAGATCCAAAGGTCTAAGTTTTTTTCAATACCACACATCCTTTTCATCAATCCCCTGCTCTTCCACTTCCAAAGAGATTTTAGAATCACTATGTTGATTCCTCTTGGGCCAAAAATCCTGATTATTTCCACCTCTCTTGATGTTTGTCAAATCATCTCCCCCCACCTTTTTCCCTCCCATCCACATACTACAATTGGGATGAGGATCAAGAAAAGATTTGAGTCATTGTATATGATTTTGAGTTTGGTGGCAGAAGAATGGGATGTCAAGGAAAAGGGAAGATGTGTACAGAACAAGGGGTTCAATGGTGGGTTGCATTGCATAGAAAAAAAAACATTATCAGTCATGTGACAATGAAGGTGATTATCAACAAACATAGAAAAAAACAAAAAAAAATATACCAGCCAATTATCTTACCCAAAAAAAAAAAAATTTCAGTCCAATTTTTTAAACATCATTTAATTAAGAGGAGGAGGGGGCCATTGGTTGGTCAATTGGTGGGCTGCTTGGTTGGCCTATTGGCTCAGCAAGGGAGGGAAAGGAAAGGGGGGGTGTCAATTGGCCAATTGGCCCATTGGCGCTGGGCTGGAGAGGGGGGTGGGGGTAGCACCACTGGGTTGGTCCATTGGTTGGCCAATCCATTGTCCCAGCAAGGCTGAAGTGGGGCAGGGAAGGGCCAGAGGGGGTGGGGGTACCTTGCCAGCTGGTGGTCAGTCAGTCAATTGGCCCCAGCGGCAAGGTTGAGGTGGGGCGGGGAAGGTTTGGAGGGGGGAGGGAACCTTGCTGGCTGTTGGTCAATGGGCTGATCAATTGGCCTGGCAAGGGCAAGGAGGGGGGGGAAGCTTTTCCTTCAATCAACGGTTGGTTGACTGGCCAATCAATTATAAAATCAAGGGTGAGGAAGGGCGGGCCATTGGTTGGCAAGGGCAAGGAGGGGGGGCCATTGGTCTGCAAGGGCAAGGAGGGGGGGCCATTGCCATTGTGCAGTTGGTTGGTTGGCAAGGGCAAGGAGGGGGGGCATTGCCATTGTGCGGTTGGTTGGTAGGCAAGGGCAAGGAGGGGGGGCAAAGCAGGCAGTGGCTGAGCAAGGAGGGTGGGAATGGTTGGGAGGGAAGGGGGAGGAGGGTACTTACCTGGGGCCAATTGCAGAGAGTTGAAAGGGGCCAGTCTGAAAGTTCAGGAGGAGGGTGGAGGGAGGAGTTCAGCCCAATGAATCAATGAGGAGGAGGAGGAGGAGAGGGGGTGCTTACCTGGGGCAGAGTGCAGAGCGGTGAATGAGCAATTGAGGTGGAGGTGGTGGGTTAGGTGGTTTGGTGAGGATGAGGAAGGATTTAACCTGTGAGTGAGTGGGGTGAGTTGGTTGGTTTTAGTGAGGGGTGAGGTATGAGGTGGAGTTTTTTTTGTTTTGTCTACTTCCATCCACCCAAAAAAAAAAAAAAAAAAAAAAAAAAAAAAAAAAAAAAAAACAAGTCAGCCTAGGATTTTTGGTTGAACAACCAAAAAAACAACATTACTGTGAAATTATTTTTTAACTATTTAAAAACCAAATGATACTCATCAAAGTGAGCAAGTGTAAGGGGTAGAATCTTCTCTCTTAATGCCAAAGATGAGTTACAAGATAAGACCAGGATGGCTTGAGGAGGATTGGGAATATCTTCTTCAAATATTTCTTCCCATTCATCTTTGATGTTGGCAACAAGGTTGTGAAGGATTACACAACTTATAATCCAGTTGATGAGGATCTTCATTTATTTGGTATTTTGAAGCTGGTTTTGCATCTCCCATAAGCTGGCCCATCTTCCTTTCAGAACACCTATTGAATATTCAATCCAAACGCTTGATTGGGCAAGATGATAGTTGAAATAATTTTTGGCTTGATCATTTGATGAAACATTGCAGTATTCTGGAACCACATATTTACCACTAAAATAAGCTGAATCTGCCAGAATGTATTGATCTTGGTCAAAGTAGTTCTCTTTTTTTTGGGAAATCTGCATCCAATTGAAAACATATTAATCATGACAAGAACCTGGAAGGCCAGCATGGAGGGATATTAACTTATTTTTGTTATCACAAATAATTTGTAGCGCCACAGAGTATCTAAAAAAACATATAAAACATATTTGGTCAGTGTGTTATCAAAGGTGTTATCAAAGGCTTTGGAAAATAAATGAATCAATTGCCTTTTTTTCCAATCAAAATAGTGCTTTCCATATAGCTTGGGTTTCCGACTCAAGGGGATAGTGATTCCATCAAAAAAATAAATAAAACTGGGAAAGACTTCTGTCTCCATTAATTTAGATGTCTTCTTGTGTTCTTGCTTGATTGGCCAAAAAAGGAATGAGAAATGGAAAGATAGGATAGCAATAATTACTATTTTGGTTTATAAGTCAATTGTTCCATAACAAACTGAGAATAGATTTTCTAATTGATGAGTTTCTGCTCCATTTCCATTTAATCCCAATATACAAAGAGCAACAGAAATTTGGATAGCTGGATTGCTTTGGGGATTCTGAGAATTGTTCTGGAAGACGTGGTGGTCTTCAATCATTTCAAAAAGTATCATGAATGAAGGCAATAAATTTTGGAACAGTTTCTGGAAGCTCAAGTAAGGGAGGAGATGAAGCTTTTGACTTTCATAAATAGGGTTTTGGAGAGTATTTCTTCTTGGAACCATTTATTTCTTTTCCAATTGAGAATTCTTCATTTTGATTCCAAATTGGAGTCTGAACCAGAGTAAAAAATATAAAAAGTTCAGTCAGCTTTTTTGAATTTTAAACTTGCTGCTGGGAAGTTTTATTGGACATTTTGAGAAAGATGGCAATGTGATTTGGGGTTATGAGATGATTATGGGATGTGTTTTATGTGATGGAGATGAGATGTGTGTGATGTGATGTAGATGGGATTGGTATGGATTTGTTAAGGTGGAGGTGTGGATGGTTGTTTTGAATGCAATGGGATTTTGATGGAGATGTGAATTGATGGAGATTTGAATTGGATGGAGATGTGAAGCAATGGAGATGTGAAGCAATGGAGATGTGAAGTGATGGAGATGAGATGTGTGTGATGCAATGGAGATGGGATTGGTATGTATTTGCTGAGGTGGAGGTCTGGATGGTTGTTTTGCATTTGATGGATGGTGGATGGATGATAATGGCAGGTTTGATTCTTGAAACCAGCCATTTTCATGAAACCAGCCATTTTGAAATACACCAGTAAGGGGGTATGTGTATTTCAGAAACCGTCCATTAAAAATGGCAGGTTTCTAATGGCATATTTTCTAAATCTGATACACCCTAATGATTCCTTATTCATGATTACTGATTAATGTTTAATGGTTAATGGTTATTTTTTAATAATTAATTATTAATTATTAATAACCAAAAAACTTTAATTAATAAAGATTTCTAATGAATCATGAAAAATATAACAGTGGGTAGACAAAATTCTTGGTGCAAATTGAAAAAAATTAGCCCTTTTAATTTCAATTTATTGTTTCAAGAAAAATATGACCCTAAAAAATGTGTTTAGTTTCTTCAATCTTTATTTTTAGCTAATTCAGCATCTCCTATTTACATAAAAAATTGAAAATATGAAATCAGAATTAATCTGAAATTCTTTTAAAAAGAATCAAACATTGAAAATAATTGAAAAAAATGCCAGATCCAAAAAAAATTGAAAATTTTGTTACCATAAATCTTCTTTATGATTTATTATTTGTTTAAGGAGGGTGGAAAGTAAAATATTAGATAAAAATAAATACCATAATTTCTGATTATTAAACTCAATGATGCTGCAATTGATTACTGTTAATTTATTGATAGCTGGGTCCAATTACAAGCAAAAAGGTGATATAGGGCTGTTAGGATTCATGAGAACTGCCCAGAAAGGCTGTTTGAGTCAAAAATATTCATATAAAATATTTAATTTTGGATGGTTTTTGGTGTCTTTGAGCAATTATAGGAAGGATAATTCATTTCTTGGTTTTAGAAAAAGCATCTTTTAATGGGCCTACAATTGTTTTTAACAAGAAAATATTATGGAGGATTTGGTTACATGAATTTCTGGATGAGTGAGATGGAATGATAAAAAAAATTATTTCAAAAAAACAATAATGGAGAATAAATATTGAGATAAAGAGGTCAAAGTTTACATGAATCACTTACCAAGGTTGTTTTTCTATTGATCTTAAAAAATAGGAAGTTAATTGAGAAACCAAGTTGGCAGGGATGTTAACCATCATCAACCAAAGTGGGAGATTTATTGTGGAGTGTTAAAAGCAAAGCATCATTATTCCTAGTCTTCATCTACATTTATTAAAGTACTTTGGTGTTCCAAATTTAAAAAACAGTCCCAAGACTTTTTCCTAGCCACTGTACATAGTAAATCATACGTATGATATATCAAGGCTATTTTGGAACACTCAAAAGTGCCACTTGGAATAGTCCCCAGGGGCTTTGGAAGGTTCCCAGATAGCTTGAGTTGTGCAACTGGTTGTGCTGTCAATCTTTGAGCACACCCAATTCCTTCTTAGAAAAAACCAAGAGGTTGGCACATCCCCCCCTTGCTCCCTCCCTCCCCCTATCAATTTTTTCAGGAATGGCCAAGCTGAGCTTGGGCCCAGCCCACCCAAAATTGGGAAATTTCCAAAATTCACTTGTCTGAGTTCCATGCAAGCTTTAGTGGTTACCATGTGGGATTTAGGAGGTACCAAGAAAAATTTAGGGGTTTTCTTCCAAGGTTGGGTGGGCTCCCAGATGGGCTTGATGCACCACAACAATTTACAAAATGAAATAACTTGGAAGACAATTCGCAAGCAGAAGGAATTTTCTTTCAAGTTAATCTAAATTTTGGCGAGGATTACTAGATAAAACTTTATAGATCTCCTCTCTAGCTAGGAATAGAAAGGATTCAATGAATGTAGGGAAATGCAAGATTCTAAATTAACTTATTTCATCAAGGTACAGGATAGAAATGAAAAGCATGCAATAACCAAAATTCAACTGAAAGGGAATGCAGAACAATGAGATGACAATTCCATATATAAATGAATGCAATTGTTTAATTTTGAGGGAAAAATGCAGACAAGAATACTGATCATAATAGGGAAGTTTAAACTGGTGAGTAACTGAATGATGAGGTGGCTATAAAAGCTGCAAACTTATTTTTAAAAATTGATCAAAAAATTGATCAATATTTCAGCTAGGTTTGAAGTCCACAGCTAACCATAAATTAGAAGTGCAAGGCAGTGAGCCCAAGCACAGAGTTTATTGGTCATAATTTTGGATGATGCTAAAAATTGAATGATTGATTGCAAGCAATGACTTGGTTACTGGAATTTGATGGACCCTTTTGTTAATGCCAAAATTAGTAAGAAGACTTCAATTTTTTTTTAGTGTTCCTTTGGTTTCACAATATTAGCCTGAGGAGAGGGTAAAAGTTAAATTTGTGGTAAAAAATAACCCTTGAGTTCAAAGTGTGAAACCCTTCTATCAAAATTATAATGGTTTATTTATTTTAATCATCACAAAATAATTTCTCATAGGTATTTAAATTTTACCTTTAGAATCCCCAACCCAATTACTATGGAAACTCATGCCTTACTCAAAATATTTTAAATATTCAGCAATCATCATAATGAAATTTTTTCTCTTATTGATATAGATATTCTATCCATTTTGCATTCATTCATTCTAAATTTCCCTCAAAATTCATCCATCCCATTACATTAGCTCCTGACTTTTCCCCATCCATTGAATTTAATAGTTTTAATATGGGTTGTCATAAATTCACAACCCTACACAACCCGCACACAACTCAAAATTGGCCATGTGGCATGGTTCACCACCCTTTTGAGTGGCGTGGGGCCCCCCAAAACACAAAGAGTTGTGAACGGCTGTTCACAACTCAGATGGGTTGTGAGCCAGGCCACACAGCCCATTTCAAGTTGTGGTGTGCCATTCAAAACTGATTCAAAACTCCAGGGTTGTGAGCAAAAAAAATCAAAATCAAAGTGCATTCATGGCCCTATGAATAAATAAAAATAAACAATTGAAAAGTCTAACAAAACCAAAAAATTGTGCCCAAAAAAAATGGAAAAATGGAAAAATAAAAATAAAAAATAACAATATAAATACAATACAGCCTGGAAATAGAATACAATACAATGTGATGTTTGGATAGAATAAGTTAAAATAAAATAAAATACAACCATTTCATTGTAGATTAAAAAATAAATCAAATTAAATCAAAACAAATTTCAACTAAATTAAATCAAAACAAAATTCAACTAAATCAAAACAAAACAAAATTCAACTAAATTAAATTAAACAAAATTGATTTAATTCATATCTTTCTATTTTTATCATATCATGAATTCAATCAATCAACCCCCAAAAAAGAGGAATTCAAGTCCACCTCAATTAACTAGCCCTAAATTAAAAATGCCAAAAAAAGGTTCAACTTTTGTTAAGCTGATCTCATCATAAGTAAAACCACTTCTTATGATGAGATCAGCCCAAAAAAAGTTCAACTGAATTACCAATAAAATCTCATTTAAAACACTCAAAATAATGATTTTAACTCCAAACAGTCAACATAATGATGTTCAAAATGTGATAACCCTTTATATTAATAGAAGTAAAAGATAAGCATCAGAATTACATTTTAGACCCAACACAAATGATGCAATGATATGATGTCTATAAATTGTAACACAAATATAGTTGATCTTTGAGATGATCAACCCAAAAAGCAGCTTTCTTAGAGTTCAAAGAAGAAGTATTTCATACAATGGGCAGGATTGGAATAATACCTCCCCCAAGTATTAAATGAACCCAGTGGTTATTTTTAAAAAATGAAATGTAGATGGCATCCAATAGTTCTTTTAAACCCATTTTCATAGGATTATAAGTACAACATGACTCCAATGAAATGAAAAAAAATTGGCCTTGCATAATTCTCTCCTATTATTTGAGCCATATCCAACTTTTAAAGCCACTTTGAACAGGTAATCTTTTCATTGATGTCTTCAACATCAATTAGTTTTTTAATCTTTTTGACCTCTTTACTACCGCCAAGTATTTTAGGATAGCATGCCTTATGTTTACTCAATTTTTCTATCATTTCCCTTTTGAATTGAAACAATCTGTTTTCATCATAACCAAGTGATGTAGAAATGACTCTAAATCCACAATTGCCATAACCCACAGCATCCCAAGCCCAAGAACATATTTAAGCTCTCAGGTATTTGATTTTGGTATTTTACCTTTGTTTCCTACAATAAAAACTCACTAAGCCAACATTAAAATAACATTAATCAAATCAATTATCACCAAAGATGAGCTTCTGGTTGACTTCTCCTGCATGTCTTTTTCCTCAGAAGAGGATTCCAATTCCAAATGAAGGGAGACTAATTCAGTTTCAGCCTCTTCCTCTCCTCTGAACCATGAAATTCACATTATGAGACTGAGGACTTGGAATATAAACATCATATCAACATCAGTTCATTAAACCATCAAAATGAACCCTTCTCATAATAAAATACTTACAATTTTTGGTCTTTTTGGTGCCCTTCTAACCTGCCTTTCCCTCTTATATTACTTTTCAACATTTTCAAATATTGACATTTTACAACAGGTGCCTTTCAATTTTGGTTAACTGCAGCTGGACTGTACAACTTTTGGCTCAAGCCTTGGCTTAGCAGCAAAATCTTTTTCATTCTTTATCAGTGACTTTAAAATCTCCACTTTAAATTCTTGAGGTTTTCCCATAAAAATTGTACTGAGCTTATCAAACAATTGAGAAGGTTCAAGCACTGGATAAGTTTCAGCCTTTCAAAAATCAAATGAATCATTCATTAGTACATCCATTCAGGAATCATAAAACAAAAAGCATTCATCAAAAAGAAATTTGACCTCTCCCACTTACTGAACTAGATGGTTTTTAGTCTAACCTCCACTGAGGATGAACATCCTCAGGAACAACAGATCCTCTTGATGTTAGTATTTTTTCCTAATATATGGGAAAAGGGGAAGGCCATTTTCTGGGAATATGACTTGGTGCAAACTTCACCATAATTATGATTCTTTAACTTTTTTGTTTTTTTCCCCCAATGACTTGAATTGCCTCAATTGAAAATTTATATCCCAAAGGTTACAGTTCTGCTTGAAGAAATTTTCCTAAATTTATTCAAGAATTATTAAGCAATGAATGCACCAATCTGATTTGGTGTTCAATCTTTCCATCCAGGTGTTTCCACACATCCAAAGTTTTCCCTGAAGAACTTGAAAGTAATTGTTTGAAAGTAGCATGGCCCCCTTCTACCCAAGATGTTGCTTTATTTCTGAATTCAGGTTTGAAACAATTCCACGCAGTTAAAAACATCTCTTTGAAAGGGAAAATGTTATTTTCCATATACTCAAGCACTTCCTCATGGTATTTCAAGAAACACTGTATACAATTTTCAACATAAGCAATCCCAGCAGTGATGAACAGAAGAAGCAATAAATTGGCCTACTCTGAGTTCTGCATCATTGACTTTGGCCTCCCCCTTGGTTTTAGAGGCCTCATAATTTTCCCACAGAGTCATAAAACTTTGCCACACTTCATTTTCATTACTGAAGCAAACTTTGAAATTTGGTTGAATATGTTTAGACAAGTTCCAAGAGCACAACTTTTTGGATGACTCAGGGAAACTATTTTGAATAGCACAAATCAGTCCTTTTTCACAGTCAATCACATATACTTTGGGAAGCCTCTCTAGATCATAAACCACCTCCTTTATTCCATTCACCACCAAACTGTAGAAATCAATTTTTTTCTTTTTTTATAGAATAAAAAGGCATTTGTAGAAGTTTTCCTTTTGGATTTCATTCCTAAAACATGCAATAGCAGGATTTTGTACCTATTTGTTTTATAAGTACAATCAAAAAAAGCAATATCATGCAATTTTTTTCAATGATTTATAGACTCACAATGAGCCAATAAAAGAGACTTTAAGTGACCCTCTCCACTGAATCTTGACCTGGAAACCCACTTATTATCTTGGAGGTTTTCAAATAGCACATCCATAACACTTTTACCCTTGATTTCTGCAGCTTTTACCTTTCACTTAGTGTTATAGATTGTTCTATTGTCAACATATTCTCCACCATAAATCTTGATCAATTTCCTTTTGAGTTCAATTTTATTGAGCCCATCTTGCATGCATCCCTAAATTTGATCTAAGGCCAGGCCAGAGATTCTCCTCAGTTGAGGATGCACTGCAGGTGTTGGAGATGGTTGATGATTGTGTTGGTCATTTCTAATAGAGAGGTGCCATGTGGGATCTGCTACTTTGAAACTTGCACATATAATGAATTGAAAAACAAAATTCCTTGTGTGAGTTATTCTTTGCAGTTTGGTGAGCAACAGCTCCAAATATATTCCATGTCTGTTGCATGCTAGGTCAAAATATTTCTTTTTCTTTGAATTGAATGTTTTCAAATTGTAGCCATGCATCGATGCCCATTTTTGGAAAAAATATTGGGCTTCTTACCTACTTGGAAAGGATGTCATTGGAGGAGGATCAAGTGGTTCTGTCATCTCATAGCTACATATTTACATCTGCCAAAGTTACATTAGTTTACATCAAGTTGAATCAAACAAATTGCACATGAGATGTTGTGCACCACCACCAGTCAATTACAGTTTTGAAAAATCTTGTTCCTCAATTTTAAACCTAGATGAGAATGCAATTGGGGCCCCAAATGTTTTATTTCCAAAATCTCCAGATTCTGCCACAGATTTGTTCACAGACTATCAATTAAGTCCTTCAAAGAAGCCATGTTGAAACTGGGGGGGCATGGCCTTGCCACTGTTCCCATAATCCAAGAAAATCCCAAGTTAATTCATGATTCAATCCAAATTTTTCAAAAACTCCAAAGTGTACTCAAGTTTGGTTTGAGAAAAATAAAATTATCTGAAAGGCAATTATTGTGTACGGTTCAGGACAATAGTTTTTACCCTTTTCCAATAGGCAGAATTTTTTGATTTCCAAGTTCCTTTTTGTGGTTCAATAGTCCCACAATGTATGCAAAATCCCCAAATTTGGGTTGCAGTACTCAAATGTGGTCCAAGGGTGCCCATGTACCCCTAACTACCCCCTAAAATGGATCATTTGGGGCTATTTTTCCCCAAATGAGTTGTGAAAAATAACTTTTTCACAACTCATTGGAGTTGTGAGAGATTTTTTTCAACCCAGGATTGCAAAAAAGTAGTACCCAAGCCCCTGGGGGTTGGGCCTGTTGTGAAGGGTTTTTGTTCATGACTCAAATGGGTTGCAAAGGGTTTTATTCACTGTTGAAATTATGGAAACTAGTGCCCTTCCTTTTTTAATTAAAAAAATTAAATGAAAATTATATAAAAATTATTTCAAAATCTCAATCATCTTCTGGTATTATGGGCCTCATAAAAGTAGTGTTTTATGATTAAAAAGATCTCTCATATCTCTAATCAGTTGTCCCTCTTATTGGTTGAATGTTTCAAGATTAATTCATGATTAATTCTGAAAGAAGGCTAGTTCAATTAGTCTTATTTTTCATTACTGATTGAACTCTTGTATTTGTAGAACCCTGAGTCACGTGTTCTTTTAATTTTCTTCTTATCTCTCAGAGCCTCCTTTCTTATGTTGATATTTCTTAGTCTTATTGATTTTTAAATGACCAAATTAGCTTGAATTAAGGCCTCAGTTGTATTTTTTGCTGCTCTTCTTTTGATAGCTTTTATGCCCTGGCTTATGTCATGTTTTGTATCTGCCTTGTTGCATACTGTCTTTGACTGAATTTTTGACAGCTCTTTGGTTATTATTCATTCATTATTCATCATCTTTCTTATTATCAAAACCACCAATTGGTCTTCAGCAGATTGCTCCCATCTAGACTATTTAACCTTTCTCTAGTCCAGCCAATTCATCATCATCCATTCTGACTCATAATTAAACTGAGTGTCCCTTTGACTCCATGGATCTGCTCATCTCAGTGTCATAAGACTCCCTCTCATCCTTTCCCTCTATTTCAACCAGAGCATTGAGCTCAAATTTCAATATTCACAACTCAAATGGGTTTTGAAGGTTGTTTCATGCCCTTTCACAACCCAGGGTTTTGAAGTTAACAAGGTGTAGTGTTGTTATATAGCCTTGGATTGGGAACTGTTCCGCGGCCGGCACGCTCAGCATTTGGTAGGTCAGGCTCAGCATTTTGGGGGTGCGCTGTCTCAGCAGTGTTTGCTTCATGCTCAGCAGCAGCCACTGCGGGCTCAGCAGTAGGCGCCGCGGGGCTCATCATACCAGGCATGGGTTGGGCTCAATTGAATGTGGCGGGCCGCGGACCCAAGGATGAGGCTGGCCGGACCAGGTTGGTGGGGTGGTTATTCCGGGAAGGTAAAGCGGGGCAATTGGGGCTATGGGAGCAGGGTGGGCGCTTGCAAGCGCGGGCTGACCTGCGGGGGAAGGAAATCATGCAGGGCGCCAGGAAGATACAGACAACGCGGGGGCCCCAAGTAGGGTGCAGCAGAGGGCTGTGTCATGAGAAGGACAAAATGGGTGTGTGTAATGGTAGGCGGGCTTGAGGGTGGTTGCGCCATGGGAAAGGATTAGGGTTAGGCTAGGGTTCTGTTTTTTAGGGTTTCTTTTCTATTTATTGTTGGGATTTCATTGCTCTTGTACTTAGGTTAGGGTTGAGAGTTTGGGCATAAAGACCGCCCTCTCAAAACCAGCTTGGATGTCAATCTCTTTGTCAGCTTGCTACTATGTACAGAGCAACCTGTCATAGCAACACAAAACTATAAAAAATAAGAATATCTAAATTAACAAAAGAAGGAGTGAGAAATCCATGAATATTATTTAATAAATTGATTCTTCACCCAAAATTAGGTAGGGTTGCTCACTGACCCCACCCTTCAAATCCAAGTCCTTACATTTTTAAAATAATTTAAAAGAAAAGTACTAAAAATTACAACACCAGTATGGCACCTTTTTGCCATTTTAACATTTCACATGTGTTGTCACGTACAGGGTTTACACCTAAAATTCACTCAGAATTGAGGTGTTGTGTATATTTTAGGAGTTACACACGGAAATGTGTTATTTCACAATTCCCGCGCGCAGCCCCACATCATTACATACCCCTACATACTCATAGTAGCAGTTTCCTGCGTACTAGAACCCGCCCGCAGATAATTCTGCCACGCACGCAGCGGATCCCACCCCGCGCGCATCTGAACTGACTGATCCCCGCATCTGGATATGTTGTGACTAATCTGACAACCAGGTACTGCTCAAAAGAGCTACAACCTAATTAGGGTTGCCTGGCATATGTAACAAGTTGACATATGAATTAGTAATAATCTAAAAAGATTAAAACTTAATCAAAATTAATAAAAATTAAGTTTAGAACATTTTTTAATAATAAATTAAAGATCAAGGATTACCATGTAAATCATTGACTCTGATCTTTGAAGACCACAAAACACTACAAGGAGTGTTCATAAAAATTATTAAAAATTATCTACGTGATCAACAGATGATGGAAAAGCAGTAAACGTCCACATCTGCTCACTTTAAAGCAAGAATAATAGTACAAATGAAGGATGAGTACAGAATGATCAAATTTACGCCATAATAGATTAACAGATCCTGTGGCTAAAATAGTACAGAAATCCAGCAGATCTAAGGTCAGCTGAGTAACAGAACCAAGTGGACGTGCTAATCTTGCTCTGACTGGATTGCCAGCCTCAGCCCATGAGCAGAACTCTCTCTACGCGTCCTGAGAAGCTCAAAATCACCCCAAAAAGGTATTTATACAGACCTCTTTGGATCCATTATTCCATCATCAGTTTACCAGGAATTATTATTATCAATCAGACACCGTGTCATTGTTAGTCAAGTGCTTATGAAGAGTCTAAGCAAGTGATTTATGACCAAGTCTGTAGTATTATTATTTATTTCTTAAACCAATCAACCTTTGAAGTTTAGTCAAGAAATCCACCCCATCTGCTCTGAAACCCTTCCTATTATTGCAGGATTTTCGTGGTAAATTGCTCAGAGTGAGTGTTTC
Source organism: Puccinia polysora (assembly GCA_025617555.3). Lineage (NCBI taxonomy): Eukaryota > Fungi > Basidiomycota > Pucciniomycetes > Pucciniales > Pucciniaceae > Puccinia > Puccinia polysora. Next base: position 17,414,079 of record CM062644.1, read on the forward strand.
CCTTCCTGTCTTGGCAATTGTCCTGTTATGCCTGGCCATTAGTGGAATAAGACCTTTCTAAGGCATCTATCTTCATTCCAATGTTCTTAAACTGCCTAAGGAGGCCCCTTGAAGAGAGGTTTCTTTGTCTGTAAAGACCCCCAGTAGTATAATACTGTGGTCCCTCTTTTATATACATGTTGAAAACCTTTTATTACCAAACCAATTAAAACTTGCAACTGCTCTTATTATATTATTTATTTGAGCCTCTAAGCGTTTATTTTTGGAATAATTATTATTATTATTATTCCAGTATTTTTATCACTCTCTGTAGCTAAAGGACTGCAAGGTTCCTGGTATCAGAGAGCTGACACTCATATCATATATATCACATCTTGCGGTGAATGGAAGGAATTTAATCTCTTTACTCTCTCTCTCTCTCTCTCTCTTTAAACAGGTGCATCCTCATCCTTACAGATGCTAGGACCATTGGTTTCAGAACTTAGGGAACACTAGGGATGTTTCTATCTCTAGTTTTCACAAAAGCCCTTTGAATATTCCTAGGGTTCCGACTAAAAAATTGATTTTGAGCTCTCTCAAAACTCAATCATTCTATTTTTCAATGCTTCCATTAACAAAATAAAATGGTTTGGATATGCAGAAATTTCAGAAAATAATTCATCAATTTTATGTTCTTCCTTCTTAAAATCTGAACAGTTCCAAAAAAAAAAATTGAATCAGAATTATTTGACACTTTTATCAGAGCTGATTTAGCTCAACCAGAGCTTAACAGAATAGGGTGTATCAAAGTTAAAACTTTCAAAATATTAAATGACTGATTTCAGGCTTTTATGTTTTACTTTTTTAAAATTTGATTTTTTTTGAGCTTAACCTATTGGTCCATTGGTTTTTTTGATAAAAAAATATTTTTTGAAAAATTGATATTTTTCCTGAAATAAGCAATTTAAAATTTTTCAAAATTTTAACTTTGATACGCCCTAATACTTTGCAAAAAAAAAGTTAACCATAAGTAAAATCTTTCTTCTTTTCCAACACAAAATAAGCCCTTATAACAAGCTATAGCCCCTCAAAACCATAAATTTCTAAATTCATTCAAATTTCCATTCATCAAAATCTAATAAGTACTATTAAACTCCAAATTTTCAATTGGACTACCTTGGTAGCCATGACATTCTAAGATCAATTTCAATCAAAAATTAGATCTTTTAGCCAGAGGAAAATCTAATATTTACTTCTGGATTTGAAAATCCAAAAGTATCCATTTTAGGCTCCTATAAACTCAAAGAACCGGCCAAACATACCTTTTTCCCACAATGAAAATCATCTATTCAGGAAAATTATCATCATAAATATACATAAGAAAAAAATTGATTTTTTAGCTGACTATACTCCATCAAAAAAGAAAATGTTCCAGAATCTTAAATTGACCAATCAAAATCTGCTAGCGCTCTGCAGTATCAATAGGGCATATCAGAGTTAAAATTTTGAAAAATTTAAAATGTGTATTTATGGAAAAATATTGATTTTCCAAAATTTATTAAAACAAACAATGAAACAATGGGTTTAACTGAAAAAAAAAATCAAATTTTGAAAAAAAAAAATGCATAAGCCTGAAATCATCCATTTAATTTTTTGAAAATATTAACTCTGATATGCCCTAATTCCTGCCTTTCAAAAAAAAACCTTTTCTTCAAATTTATCATACATTTTTTTTTTCAACCCAGGTAGATCTCTTGGCCATTTAATCCTGGGAATATTTTCAACAATATCACTTCCACTATATATATATATATATATATTCAAGTGAAAACTCTTTAAATTAAACAATCAAATCAAAGGCTTTCAGCCTCTTCTGGATTACAGAGACTCCCAAAGGTGCACCAATACTGACCAAATCCCTTGTTAATTTCTGGTAGATTTTTAATCATTCCTTTTTGTGTTTTTATTTGAGACTCCAAAGCCAAAGAATTTCTGCAGAGCACAGACTTTGAAGTCTTGATGCTCCCTCATTAGCTTACCTTACTATAATCCCAGGTTTTTTGATTTTAGTATTCCAGCTTGGCGTTGAGAAAGAGAGTCTTATCTCAACCTGAAGGCCTTAAATATGAAGTTCCAAATTAAATCCTTCAGATTACATCAGTTTTTCTTCCTACTTTTTTTATTTTTTTTGTTTTTTTGATCTTAGTTATTCTATCTTGATCTTGATAAAGATCAGTCTAATTTTCAATCTGAAGGCCTTACATATGAACTCTCAGATCATATCCTTCATACTCTATCATCATCAAATCATCAAATCTATCTTTTCAAATGAACGTGGTGGTGGTGGTGATGGTGGGTTCTTTTAGAATTCAAATTATTATGAAAATTTCAAACACAAAAAGAAAAAAACATCATCACACATCATTTGATAATAAAAAATAAATCATTGGAAGATGGTTTTCAAACTACAACTTTTTCTGAGTAGAAAAGTACCCAAAACAGGTAAGCCTTGTACATACAGTGGAATTGCTTCCTGGGTGTTGGAGCCTTGTTTCCCTTTTGGACAGGGTATGTCATGCCTGTAGACCAGGATCCAAAGGCTGATGGGTCAGCATGATTGGCCATGAGACTTTCTTCCTGATCAACTGGATTGGTCATGTGGTCTGCCACCATACCCATCTTCAATCCACCCAACAATCTCTCCCCAAGAGGTTTTTCTTTGCTGTTGTCATCAATCCAAGTTTAAATTTTCCTACTAAAAAAAATTTACATCCAGTAATGGTAAACCATTTATTTTATTTTATTTTGGTCAAAAACACTACAACTAGTGGCTGCTTGACTTGCTCAGTGGAGTGACTACACTTGTTGGGTGGGCCTGAGCCATTTTCAAGAGGCCTTCAACACCTTGTTGAAAGGCCTTATCCTATTGATGAATGGCCTTGAATGACATGAACAGGGGTCTTGGTTACTTATAATGAATCCTTCTTCACTTGACAACTAGACATGGTTTACTGGTCCACTTGAGTTGTTTCCTGGGAGCAGTACTGCTACTTAGTATCTTATCTAGTTTAGAATTTTCTTTTTTTTCTTTTCTTTCCTTTTAAGTCCTTTCAATTACAATTCTTCTTTTCCTTATTTAGTTATACAATTCACCAATTGCATCTTTCAATCTTTATATTCTTTAAGGATACCTTACACAAGTTATTCCTGTACTCAGATTACAAATGTTACCTTACTATTAGACTATAGTGCGGTATGCGAAATCAATAGTACTTTTTTTTTTAAAAAAAAAAAAAAAAAACACCAACTGATGGTACTATAATTGTTAGATGGACTTGGGCGATTGTTGACAGGTCTTCAATCTCCTGTCGGGAGACGATCCTTTTGATGACTCCACTTGATCAATTTCAACAGGGCACTTGGTGGCTTGTCATGGGTCCTTCTGCCCTTGATGGCCAGACCTGGGTGACCACCTGTCCACTGGACTTGTTTACCGAGGAACAGTGCTATTTACTTATTTACTTTTTTTTTTTTTTTTAAAGTGCAGTTTCGCGTATCGCATTGCGCACTATGAGTCACTAAACATCGGAGCAAGGTGCAGGATATGGACAACAGGAAGCTCGCGGGAGTGAGGCATAACAGATCAGGGAATATAAACCAAACAACGAGCGATCATATTTACTTACATGTGAGAAGGGGTGTCATTTCGATATCGGAGCACCCTGGAACCTAAACGAGTGGGCGTTCTCCGCTCGGAAGAGTGCTGCATGGAGTCAAGTTACCCTGCATGCAGAATTTGTTTGGATGATCTATTGTTCAAAATCTGCCCCCCCCCCCCCCTACTCCCTTTTGACCCCTATGGCGGTAGGTTTAACAAGTCTAGTCTTAAAAGCTCGAGCATTTTTCGTGGATGATGTGTCTCTAGAGTGTTTATCTAGATGATCGAATGGAAATCCGTGATTCAGTTGCCCCCCCCCCCCCTACGAGCCATTCTCGAATATTCAAAGATTCAATAGACGGTTGTAATACAGAGGCGTATAAGGGTATGATGGATCACATCGATGGAAGGATCGGAAGTGCAATGTGTTAGACAAATTGGAGCCCGATCCGACCCTACTCCGCCAGCCAGGTAGAAGCATCGACGTTCCACTGACCAAGACAAATAAAGAAAGAAAAGTCAAACCGAGGAGGGCGATCTGCGAAGATAAACGATAGAAGGTGTATCCTAAACCCAGAATCGAGCTTGAATCGTATCAGCAATAGGAGCGTCATCCTTTTCGTCGAGTCACCCAGCCTTTATTTTATTTTATTTTATTTTTTTTCCCCGGGCATCTCGCCATGGTCCACCGGTCTCGTCCGACGAACAGCGATCCTAATTCGAACCGTTGGGATGACGCCGAGGATCGCCTCGGGGTTGATGCTAAAGGTGAGTGAGGGTGTCAAGGTGAAGCTTTAGAGAGAGTTGGACGTCTTGAGTGATACTCTTGACGATCTTGATGACGTGGGCTTGCTTGATTTGACCTCAAGAGAAAGACCCGATCTGGCTTCTACTGGCTGTTCTTCCACTCTTTGATCGTATCCCCCTCATTCATGACTCCCATCCTCTCGTTTTCTCGGAAACTGGGAGGGTTTTTCGATCATCAGTCGAATTAGGATCAGGGTCTTGTGACCGATTTCGGGTCTTAGACTCCCGGGTTTGAAAACCTATCATGATCGTCTTTCTCTCTCGTGCATCGATGATCTCTTAGATCTTCCAAAACGCGTTACAGGATACTGATGCACTACTGCTCCATCAGTGCTGGTATCCACACGTAAATATTTCAATATCTCACAGGCTTGATCGATCTATCGGATGTGCTTGGGTCCAAGTTCCCAGATCGATCATGCACCACTTCCCCCCTCACAGTTTTCAATCAAAAGTTTTCTCGCCGAGAGCTGTTTGACTTAAACTTGTTGGTATCAAGCATCTATGACCCCAGTTTCGATAACAACCTTTAGATCATAGGAGATAAATACTTGTTCATACCAGTTGGATATCGATCCTTACCTATATTCAACTCTGAGGATATGATACGATAGATAGTTTGGAGATGGATAAGAGTACAACATTATGTATGTATGAATGGATTGATGACAACTCATAAATCTTGATCGATTGAATCCAGGACGAGACACGGATCGACGAGGTTCTGGAAGGTCACCCGTCCGGCAATCGGGTGAGATCGATCATGAGCACGGTTTGAAGGAGCGGAGGGCGAGGGCGAGGGCGAGGGCGAGGATGAGGGCGAGGGCGAGGGCGAGGATGAGGGCGAGGGCGAGGGCGAGGGCGAGGGTGAGGGCGAGATCGATCGATGAGTCGACGGCGATCGTCGGTCCAAGCTACGATCGTACTCGTCGAGCGAGGCTAGCGGCGAAAGGATCGAGTCATGCCCATGATCAGTCGATGGCGAGGATGGATGACGAAGACGATGATGATGATGATGGCCAGGGCGAGGCTGAGGGTGAGGGTCAGGGTGAGTAAGGTAATGAATGATCAGCGGATCATCGAGGGCTACTGATGAACCTTAGTCAGCCCTTGAGCCTAGAGCTTGACTATATCGGCTTACATAATCAGATGATGTGCATTCTCATTTCATCCCCTCCGATCGATTATGCGCCTCCGTAACCCTGCGTGACGTGACGTTTGCAACATGCATATATGCACACCCATGACGTCATCAATCGATAATCTTGATTTTATTTATCCCAACTCCCTAGTAGCACGATGTCAAGATTCGTCGGCGGTGAAGGTTGATGATGATCAACCCTCGACCCATCGGCCACCCACCGCCACCGGTGCCCGAGACCACCTGTGCCGGCTCAACCCCTACGACCTTCGCCACCATCTGATTCTCATCACATCCGATCCGGTCGCCGATCCACCCCCGCAAGCATACCCGGGTAAAGTGAACCCCCTCCTACCGCCTCCGACCTGCTCCCCCAGACCGATCCATACGATCGAGTTCCCCCGGCCATCGAGGAGAGCCAAGATCCCAATCGACCCCGACCAGGTCCCACTACCCCCATCCCCACCACCTCAGTTTGATTTCACCCCATTCGATCTTGTGCCCCCATCCTCATCTTTCCATCTCCTAGACGGTCAGTTCCATAAATCCAACAACCAGCACTAATAAATACTCTCAACTCATCCCAGCCACTGATGGGGTTTGGACTTGATGATGATTGTTATATACCCTTAGATTCCCCTTGCATGCCCACCCCTCCTCGTCATTCACCCCTCGACCTATCAGGTAAATCATCATCATCATCTCGTCGACGCCTGTCTGATCATACGAGGTCGATAGAAAACTCGAATCACTGACCAAGACCTCCTCATCCCCCCTCCCCACCACCGCAACATCAATATGAATCATAATAATCCATCAATACATGAATAATCTTATCATAATCAATAAATATACGCCATACATAATAATAATAATCAATAAATACTCTATACCCTCCACCGCCACCAACACATTAATAAACACTTCATACGCATCATAGAACCTCTGATAGATCTCACTGATCCAGATACTGCGCCCAAGACGGCACATACCGAGTATCCGATCCCCGGTAAACCCACTCCCTCCCGAGTCACGCTGGCGGGGAATAAGACCCCCTACAGTCATTTTACCCCCTTGAGCTCTCCGAGCATAACCGAGAGACCGGCCCTATCCTCGCTCCTATCCTCCCCCGCCTCCGGTTACATCCCAGCTCGATTCAGGAATGTCGTCAATGTCGCGTCTGCCGACCCCCGTCCATCCACCAGGGATCCCTCCCCCGGTTAGTCCTCTCTCCCTCTGTCTGTTCGCGCCATCCTCCCCCGGTCACCTCCTACCACCCGTTGGGGGGACGGGGCGGGGGCTGGCTCGAATGGTGCACCACCCGATTGATCCCTGAACTCAAACTTGAAGGCCCAGCTCCAGTGATAGATCCTGAATTGCTCGAGAAAATTCAATCCTTGGACGATCACCTCTCGAGGATCGAAGACCAGCCCAAACAAGCGCAGCCCCCCTTTAACTCCGTTCGAGCAGAATTATCAGGTTGACTTGGGATTTCTGCCGATCTTCCGTTTGAATCTTACACCCATGATGTGATCTGATTCTGTTTGGATGGTTATTCAATTTACTCTGCGGCACAACCTACATGCGTACACGTTTGTTTGTATTCGAAAGAGATCCGGCATTCACCTTCCCATCCAACCAGCCCTGAGAAACAACCCCTGGAGCCGGCCCACGTCGAGCAAGCATCCGATGGCCAAACTTGTAATTAATCATCACTTGGGTCTTGTTGATGGCTTCTACCCTCCAACTGAAGCATTCACGTATGATCATGCGCTGCTTTTGTCCAAATCATTTCTTTAGACCACCCACGAGCAACCTCAACGACCCAGAGAAGCCATTCTTCCGCCCAAGGCCACTTGAAATCTTCTTCCGTCCAAGGCCACTTGAAGTCCTCTTCCGTCCAAGGCCACTTGAAGTCCTCTTCCGTCCAAGGCCATTTGAAGTCCTCTTCCGTCCCACCCTCTCCTGCTGGACGCAACTCTGAACAAACGGCTGCTCGTAATTGAATTCTCTTCTCTGAGCTCGAATCCTTCCTCGGACTTGAAACTTACTCTGTCAATACTTCCTACCTATGCTACCAGGCATTCCGGCTTCCACAAGGAGATCTCATAGTCGTCAGCCCTCAGGGGTTTCGTCTAGAAAGAGTCGATCGATTGTATCGGGGACTGTTCCCTTGACTGGTAACTCATCCTTCCATCAGACTGGCTTATTTTGTCCATGCTAAGATTTTGGCCGTCATCCCCCAACCTTCTTTCGTGATTGCAGAAGCAGCCCTAAGACAGCATTCTTCGATTCATCGATCACACTTGGGCAATGAGGTAGGGCTTGCTCGGTCACCAGCTGCGCCCGCGCCAGGTTAGTGAAAGGACTTGCCGACTCGACGTGGTTACATTCACTAATTTAAGTCTGGTTCAGGATTTTCTCCGCGACCGACCGATCTTGGTAGTCGGCTCACCCGATGGTCCTCTGGAGAACCAAAGGATGACGAGCTTGCAAGTTTGGTCGAATCGCTCGCTCAACGCGAGGAGCAACGTGCTGAGGAGCTGAGGAAAATGCTGCTCACCGTCAACCAACGGGTTGCCGAATCTAACAAAGAGTTTGGGGCCATGACCGATATGATTCGAGAGCGCAGTCAGACGCGCCAACGAGAATTAGCAGGTTTGACTGGCGAAGAATTCGGATCTCGCTCTCGTGGCTCGCAATCCAATGTCCCCATTGACACACTGGGCCGCACGCCGGAAGTTTGCCGCAGTGTTCAAGATTCAGGCTTATCACCCGCGAATGAGCCTGTAAATTATGAAAGCCAGCGTCTTTCTCAGCCACCACCGATGATGAGAGACATCACCAACAGTTTACGCGAAGCATCGGTCGCAGCAAGTCGGCAGGCTGAATTGTTGATGGAGAACATTCGAGCAGCTTCTAGGGCCCCCAGCGTGAAGGCTAGTATCAAGTATGCAGCCTCTCAGGTTGAAGCTCAGGAGAATGGAGTTGATGACAAAAGGCCTCCATCCGGAAGGGAAACTGTCCGGACAGTATCAGAAGCTGGTGTAGTTAAAGAAGAAGCGGTACCCCATACCCCTCAACAGAAGTCCGAGGCAGGTAATCTCCAGGTCCCTTTTGCCGCCGCGAGCGCGAAAACTCGATCTGTCTCAGGTAGCTCTAAACCACCGGGGAGTGCCAAATCAGCGGCTAATGCTAGGGCTCCATCAGCTGTTACAAGTGTTCGGCAACCGTCCGTCGTAATTACCACTCGATCGAGATCGGTTACCGCCAGCCTTCGCGCACCCCCGCTTGCAAACCAAGAGTCTGGACTAGGCGGTGAACAAGCTCCCGCGAATCCGGCGAGTTCGAAAGCCTCTTCCATTACTGGAAGTAGTAAGCGAGTTGCCGGCTTTACTCGTGCTCCAACTGCTGCCCCGAGCCTTGCCGGTAGTGGCAGACAACCTTTGTCAAACGCTAGAAGCTCACGGGCACCAACCGTGGCTGGAAATAGTTCTGGTGCTGCACCAGCCCCTAGCGTTGCTACTGCCCCACCTCCGATCGCTGGGAGTGCCCGGACTCCAAGCGTGCGAACAACGACTGAAGTAAGAGTGGATGGCCCATCACCACCACCACCATCAACTCCCCCAGACGCCGAAGAACTTCCACCACCTCAGGACGCGGAAGAACTTCCACCACCTCAAGACGCGCAAGAACTTCCACCACCTCAAGACGCGGAAGAACTTGCACCACCTCAAGATGTGGAAGAACTTCCACCATCTCAAGATGTGGAACAACTTCCACCACCTCAAGATGTGGAAGAACTTCCACCACCTCAAGATGCGGAAGAACTTGCACCCCCTCCAGATGCGGTGGAAGAGCACAAGTCTGAGCGGGTCATTAGTCAAAGACTCGAATCGACTCATCCTCCCACCAACTTAGCTGAAAGTATCAGAGCTGCTTCTGAGGCCCTGGCAGATGGAATTGTTGCAAGTCAGAAGGCACCAACGTGAGCTTTGAGCCCCATTTTTTCACTAAACCATGTTTTAAGCTTTCCGCATCTCTTTATTGGTTTTGCCTGTAGTTGCCTTGTCTGCCTATGGAACACACACTTTTGTTGATCTCTTTGTTTTTTGGGGGGGGGCTGACACCATGGATTTCTAGAGTTGCGTCTGTGCCGGTCGATCAAGATCCAGGAAATACGGAAGGCGCGAATGAAGCTGAACCAGCAGCAGAGGAAGGCGCACCGACTGGTGAAGAACCAGCGGAAGACTTGACAGAAGCAGTTGAGCAAGCTAGTCAAAAGCTGCCGACGCCCATGGGGTCTTTGGCTGGGGAAGTTGTTGGAGATCGATCGAATCCTCCTGGATCGGCCATTGCTGCCGATGATGAAAACAGTTTGAGTTCTATTTCCCTTCTTGATTGACCCCCCCACCATATTTTAGATCATGTCTCGTTGAAGTTGGACTTTTTGGTTCGATTGGATTTATGAAAACAATTCTTTTGCCAGCTTTTTCTGATCTGTTCTTATTCGTCCTATTATTGTCATGATTTTCCTCGGGATCTTTATTTGGAGAAGCCGGAGGAAAAGCCGAGCGAATAGTTTTCTCCAATATTGTGAATCCATTAGGGGAATGGATTAGGTTTGGCAGGGCTGGATTCCGCTTTCACATCATCGATTCCCATCCCGACGTTTATAACGCATCCAAACCTGCTTGAAATGAAAGCAAAATCCACTCACCCACGTGGTATTTCCTCTTTTTTTACCCATCGATCACGGTTGTGTACCACTAGTGCATTTTCCTTCGGATGCTCTGGTCGGGTCTTTTCTTCTCTTGATCGTTTGCTTATAGTCCTAATTATTATACCGATATAACATAACACCGGCTTAGAGGGTTGAACGTGAATTAGGGTATACGGAAGAGAAAAGACTTTTTTCATGTTTGATTGGTTATTTTTCTTTCTTTAGTAGCATGATTGGACGAGGGGGAGCCTTTGCCTCTTTAGAGGGTTAGCTTGAAAAGCCTCTTCTAGTCCTAGTAGCCGTCGTTGTCACACTGAATCCACCGTCATAGTATAGGTTGTCGTATCTAATGCTGATTTATTTGTGCATGCGCTCGCAGTCTTTTTTTAAAAAATAAAAAATCTTGGTAAGGATATGAAATTTGTGCCCCTCTGTAGCTTTCAACATTATATACACGTGGATACATAATACATAATAATAAGCTCCTCCGTTATTTTGAAGTGATTGTAGATAGCAGCTGCGCTACGGCGGGGAGGGAGAAGTGTAACAGTCAAAGAAGATTGCAATCCATCAACCCCAGGTGAAAAAAAAAAATGAAAGAGAAAGCTTCAAAAGTTGAAAACCAAAAATCCATGCTTAACCAGACAATCATCAATTAAACATTATCTCAGTCCCTCAAGATCTACATTTTTCTTCATGGCCCAGGCTAAGCTCAGACCTTCAGGATGACAAAATCCATGCCTTTTGTGTTTCTATTTTGAAGAAGGTGTCAGTCTGGCATTCTTCATGATAAAATCATTCCTCTTGGTATGTTTCCCAACTCCAGGAATGTTTTAAAACCTTCAAAAGGTGTGCCAATTGAAAAGAAAATGTGTGAGTATAGACAGTTAAGGCTTGGGACACCTTTTAAGGTTCCAAGGACTGCCTGTGGTGGGAAAACATACCTTCTGAGGATCCTTTGGGACATTGGAGGCCTTTGGATATCACTGCAGGACTTGAGGAGTTAAAATAAGGCCTTCAGAAGCCCCTGTGGGGTCTGTATTCTGTCTGGGGTAGAGTTTCTCTTGGAGAATCCAAATATGGCCACCAATTGGGTCAATATAACATTAAAGGATAATATCAATATTGGTTTCTTGCAAGGAATTCCAATCTGAGGCAAGAGTTTTTCTTTTCCTTTTTCTTTCTTTTCTTTTTTTTTTTTTTTTTTAAAAAAAAAATCAACTTCACTCAAGATCAGAAATCTTTTGAGAAAAATGATCCACAAGACTCAGTTTAATTTCAAAGGTTGAAATATTTCCCCAATCAGATTTTAAATGCAATCTTAACAAAGATAATGAACCATAAGATGATGCTCAAATTTATCCTAAGTTTTGAATTGGATTCCAAAATGTTTGTCTCCATGTGAGAACCAAAATTCATCAATTAGACCAATCATCTTAAAAATTATCACAAATCAATGTTTTTTTTTTTTTTTTTGAATCAACCTTGATATTGATGATGGGATTTGAATACCTTTGTAGCAGGATTAAAAAAATTGGAAAAATTCCACACCAGAGGATTTGAATTCCTACAATAAATTAGTTATATGTAGCATTTTTTGATCAGTATTCTTCTTATGTTTGAAACAGAGGCGTATAAATCCCATCAGAAATATTCAGTTTTTTTCAAGAAGCTAAATTTCTCTTATTTTTTCTATTTTTTCTTTTTGTACTTGATGGTTTTTTTTTTTTGAGATATTTCCACATTTGAATTCCTTTATAGAATATTTATATTTAGATATTTTTTTTTATGTTTGCAAAAGATATATTTAAATCCAATCAGAAATATCAAATTCCATTCAAAAAAAAATTCTCTTTGATGATTTTTAACATGATTTATGTGAGTTACACAGTTTTTGTCTCACATCTGACAGTAGATATGCAATCCTTCCCCAAAATATGTATATGTAGCATTTTTTTTTTTGTATATGATGTTTGGTAAAATTATTGTCACACAACCACCCCACCTACTATAGGGAAATCTTAGATGATTATGAGCGCAAGGGCAAGTGCAAGGTAGCAAAGCTAACTGCAAAGTGCAAACTTATGGTTGGGTAACTTGACACACGGTGAGAGGGATGAGTTGTTCTGATGGAAAGGAAACTAAAGCCAAGCCCAATGTGATGACTGGATTTAGCAAGATGCAAGAATGTATGAAATTAACTAACTGAGGAGACAATCTTCAGGAAAGTGGCATAGCCTTTATAAGGTAATAAAAAGTGACTAGATACAACCTGATGGACAGCCAACTACAGTTAAAAGGTGATGAGGCCATGGATGACATGAAACAGATTGGGAAATGAAATAACAGTATAGACTTTTCCAAGGTCATAAATTAGATGCAAGTAAATAGAATCTGAGAATACAAGGGCATAACGGATGAGATAGTAAGGAGTGACATGAGAGACAATGAAAATATGAGGATTTATCTTATGCAGGTTAAGGGACTAGTCCAATGTTGAACTATACAGTTGGTGTGGCTAACTCGCATGGGTGCAAGCTAGTGAGAGTGCAAGACCGGGAATGGGGACCCAAGGGCTATTGATACCCAGGGTGAAAGAGCAAAGCTCAAATGGATGGTTGACTGGAGTAGAGTTAACTGAAAGGTTTGCAAGTAGGTCCTGAGTCAGTTGCCAAGAATGGAAGGTTGTTATGCAAGCCAGAGTTTATAAGCGGAAGGCACCATTGATGTTGTGCTTCTATTTGTGTCACACGTATGGACTGAGGTAGATGGTGCTGAGGAAAGGATATGTCAAAGTGAGAGAGACAATAATCCTTAAGCTTGAAGTGTGACAGTTGCCTGGGTATAAAGACACAAGCTCCTGCAAGTGTTTGTATGATTTTCCCATTGATTCCAAATTTTGTTGTGAGTACTGTATACCCCTAGTTGTTATCCTACTTCTTTGCCTCTCAAATAAATTTATAATTAAACATGTTGTCATTGTCATCCCTTTGTTGTGAAAACTGTATTTGTCAAAATGGACAATGTGTTCCTAGTACTGCTGCAAGAGGTCTCCAAGGCAAATGCAAGCAATGTTGTCTGAACAAGGTTGCTTGTACTTTCCCTATAAATAGCAAACCAATAATGGATACCCCCTTAGCGTCTTGGAGTGAGGTGCAAAGCCAAAGGTCTGCACTGGGAGTGAACAACCATATACTGCCAGTGCCCAAGATTAAATTTTTAGGCCTCTGAAACCCTGTTAAGTTTAAGACTTAGGAACTAACAATAAAAAAAATGGAACTAATATAATTTCTGTTCTTGATAGTACTGCCACAATTCCAAAGGTACACTACTAATAGGCATCTGCCCCCACCACTGTATATTGGACCGTTGTCCGGATTTGAGGTGAACCCAATGAATCCCAAGGTGCAAGGCAAAGTGAAAGTTGAGGAATTGGCGGTAGTTGAAGAATCAAGGGAGGAAGGGAGAATTGTTAGAATCTGAATGCCCAATCTGAAATGTTACAATCTAGACGGGTTCAATCTAAACCAATCCAATTTTGTTATGCACAGAGGTCAAGGGAGGTGAAAGGCCTAGATGTTTTACCTCATTTTTTTTTCATCAATTCCTCAGTTGTCCTTTATTTTCCTTGTTTGTGCCATACCATTTTTTTTTCTATTTTTGTTCCATAGTAGACCCAAAGTGTGTGTCCCTCACAAGATCAACAGTAATTAAGAAGCCCATGTTTTCCAATTTTCACTTTTTCCTCTTTCAGCTTCTTACTTTGTTTACTTTCTGAATCTTGTCTCAGGTATTTCTCCTGCCTCTCTTGTTGTTCACGGCAAAAGAAAATTCTCTAACGCACGTTCACTAGGTGTGCTACTATCTTGGAATGATAATAACAATTGCTTATTCAGCTTCTTACTTTGTTTAATTTCTGAATCTTTTCTCAGGTATTTCTCCTGCCGCTCTTGTTGTTCACAGAGAAAGAAAATTCTCTAACACACATTCACTAGGTATTTCTCCCACCTCTCTTGTTGTTAACCGCAAAAGAACATTCTCTAATGTGCGTTCACTAGTCTCAGTCCAACATTTTAACAGGTTATGAGCCCAGCCTACCACTGAAAATCAAATAATACAATCTCAACAAAGCAGACAAAACTTCTTCCAAGTCATTCTTTAAATCCAAAAGCCTTATCCCCACAATGGATCCTAGATCATCTCTCAATAACACCTTTAACCTACCCATTCCTGAATCCAGAGGAATAAATCCTCTAAATGACACCAACTATCTCATCTGGCAAAGGAAAATCATAGATGCCTTAGGCTTCAGAAACCTTGCCAAATTACTTCAACCATTAGAACTGCCTCTTGTTCCTTCTAATCTATCTATCTTTGAGGTGCAGAAGGCCCAAACTGGATACTTCCTACAAAGCTTACTAGATGACTCAAACTACAACAAATTTATAGATAACAAAATCTTTGTTGACCCAGCCAAAATATGGTGATCCATAGAGTCTCATTACCCCTCAAAAACCAGAAAAAACAGAGCCAATATCATTAATCAAATCTTCACCATAAGATTTACAGGTAGAATTAAGTCTACATCCATTAGTGAATTTATTAGTATCATTAACCAACTAAAGAATATCAGTCAAAAACTATTTGAAGTCCCAGATTTTTCCAAAATACTCACATATTATGTTATTAACAATCTTCCAGATAGCTTTGGTGCTCTTCAGACCATCTTGTTTGACAAGAAGTAACCTCTTACCTTAGAAAATCTCTTCACTAGAATCAAAAGTCATCTGAAGAGACGGAACAAGTCCAAGAAAAATCAATTGGCACTCATGATCACGGCCAGGAAGGAAATCAAGAGATATGGAAGAAATGTGAATTACTGTGTACAAGGGAGTGGCCAACATAGCATGGCTTCTGGACACAAATAGGAGGACTGTTTCAAACTACATCTGGAGAAACAAGAAGATTGGTTTAAAAAAAAAAACAAATAAGAAACAACAGAATTCAGCATTCTTCATGTGTTCAGTACTTGGGCAAAATCTAGCTATTTTAGAAAGTGGGGCATCAAGAAGTCTTCTAAACAATGAGAAGGATTTCTCCTTACTATCCACCACAAACATCTCCCTTTCTACGGTCAATGGAAATCTCACCCATGCAAATTCCAAAGGAAAGCTATCCTGATATTAAAAAATGGATCAAGTTTCCCAGTAAAAAGAGCCCTGCTCTCTAAAGAGGTTTTCAATCTACTCATTGCTCTAGTACCCTATCTTAGGAAGGGATGCTCCCTCATAGGACACTCTTCACACACTGATCTCATCTTTTCAGATGGTCAACTCCTTCTTTGATGAAATATGTCTCATGGTGTCTTGTCTTTCAATATCAACAGCCCTTCTCCATCCCTCCTGGCCTCAGCCATCTCAGATCATCAATCCCTAGGACATTTTTCCAGACATTACAAAGCAAAAATAAAAAAAATCTCTCCAACAGAATGCAAAGCTTGTGACTTAGGAAAGATTAAGAGAATCCCAATCCCATCAAGGGACACCCCTTGTTCCATGGACAAATTAGAGACTATTCATATGGATGTATGTGGACCTATAAATCCCTTATCCATTGGTTGGGGCTGCTACTTCCTGCAAATGGTCAATGACTTTACTTGCTTCAGATTGGTATATTTTCTGAAACAGAGATCTGAAGTTCTTGAAACATTTATAGAATTCAAGAATTTTGTGGAAAAAAAATTCAATAAGAAAATTTGAAAGATCATCATGGACAATGGTTTGGAGTTTGTAAATTCAAAGACAACCACCTTCCTAATCAAAAATGGCATCCAAGGTATCTGCAAGTTTCCATACACACCTGAACAGAGTGGGATAGCTGAGAGAGGCAATTTAGCTATAGTAGAAAAAAGCCCAATGCTTACTGCTTCACTCCAAACTTCCTCTAAATTATTGGGCTGAAGCATGTAAAACAGCAGCTTATCTACTTAATAGATCTCCTTCTTCAGCAATAAACTTCCTTTCTCCATAAAAACAACTATTTGATTTGACTCCAAGGCTCAATCACCTGCACCCATTTTGATTTCAAACAATAGTTCACTTACCTAAGGGGCACCAAGGGTCAAAGTTTGACTCAAGGGGGCATTGAGTGCATCTTTCTGGTTTATGTGGAAGGTCAGAGGAATTATAGACTATAAAATCCTGCTACCTCCCAAATAATCCTTAGACATGATGTAAAGTTCTTTGATGAAAAGTTTATGATTGATACTAATGTTGTCTCTCTGCCTACTGGTATTTTCTGTAAAGAATACTCTGTAGAAGGCAAGAGAAACTCAGTAGAAATACAAACTTCATCATCTGAAGCCCCAACTTTTGAATAAGAACCTGACCTTGAAACGTACTTGTCACCATTGGTCACCACAATCCCGGTTGATCCATCTCCTTCAGCCACCATTATTCTGAGTGAAACTGGCTTGCCACCTAGAATAAAAATTCCCTTTGAGCCCATCTTGAAAACACCTGAGATGGTACCACCCTCTGCCAAAGCTTTGGAGTCCACTGTCAACAATAACAATATTGAAAAAAGTCAAGATCCAGCCCTGGAGGATAGTATCCCCCTTCAAAATGAGGGGAGGAAGAGACCAACCTTTTACTATGTTCCAGAAACTGTCCCAGCACCTAAGGAGATTCAAGGCAACATTGAACCTCAGGCCATCTTGAACTTTGAACAATGTGTAACCCGGAACAAACCTCTAGGTTTCATTGGTGTACTCTTATCTTTGGAAGGCAATCTGAAGAGTTATTGACTGGCTATGAGGAGAAAGAAGTCAGATGATTGTAGGAGGGCAGTCATGGCCAAACTGTGCAGTATTTACAAGCATCAGGTATGGACTGTAATTGACAAACCTACTGGGGACAACCTGGGTATTCTAAAAGAAGAACAACTGTGCAGAAAACCTACTGAAATAAAAAGCTTGCCTATGCATCCAAGGCTTTCAAAATATTTAAGGGATCAATTATAACAAGACTTTTGCTCAAACCAGAAGGCCAGGGAGTTTAAAATTTTTACTGGCAATGTGTATGAATTTTGGTTGGGATATTCAGAAAATGGATTTTAAAAAGCTTTTCTCCATGGAATCATAGAAGAGGATATCTATCCTAGAATTCCTGAGGGAGTGCACATTGATGAGGCTTTGGGCAAGTGCTTGAAACTGAATAAATCACTATATGGCTTAAAACAAATTTTGTGGTGCTGGTATCAGTGTCTACTCACCTTCTTCAAATCTATACACTTCTCAGCTTCACCCTCCAATCCCTGTCTTTTCATATCAGATACATCCACCACCTTTTTCTTTATTCATGTGGACAACTTGATCATTGGAGGAACTGATGTGACAATGGTAAGGAAAATTCTAAAGTCCCTCTTTGATATGGACAACTTAGGAAGGGCTGATTTCATCCTAGGAATGGAATTGACTCAATCTCCAAATTCTTGCAAATTGTATATTAGTAAACATCTTTACATTGATAAGATACTAAGCAAGTATGAGATGAGTGATTGTTGACCAGTAGGGACTCCACTGGTACCAGGAAGCAAATTGGTCAAGGCGGGTGTCAACTCCCAAAGAGACAACAACTTCAGCTATAGGCGTGCTGTGGGATTACTGAAATATCTGGTGAACTGCTGCAGGCCTGAATTGGCATTTGCTTGTAGTAACTTATCCCAGTTCCTGAACAATCCGAGTACTGAACACATTTCTGCTTTTAAACATGTCCTCCAATACCTTTCCAGAACAATATTGTGGGGTTCAAGGCTTGGAAAACCCAGAAAATTTCAATCTCACAATCCTGTCAATTGCTTTGTGGGGACAGCAGATGCAAACTGGAGTAAATTCAACAAGTGGGGTATGTGTCTTCGGTTTTGGTGCAATACTTTGGAGAGCTTCCAAACAGCAGACTGTTGCCCTATTGACCACCAAAGCCAAGTACAAAGCAATCAGTGAAGGCTTCCAGGACTTAATCTGGATTTATAGCCTTCTGCCTTCTTGCGTCTTACAATCTAACATGCCTCACCTTTTTAGTGATAACCAGGGTGCCATCAGTCTAGCTCATAATCCGCTCTTTCAACACCAAACTAGACATATCAAAATCCAACTTCATTTGGTTTGGGATCTCCTGAATGACAATCAACTCACTATCTCATATTTGCCAACCAATCAGATGATTGCAGATTTATTTACCAAAGCCCTTCCTAAGCTGGTTCATTTAAACTTGTGCATGTTGATTGGCCTGAATGACTTTGCCAAGTTAGAGCATGGGGGGGTGTTAGAATCTGAACGCCCAATCTGAACTGTTACAATTTAAACGGGTTCAACCTAAACCAATACAATTTGGTTATGCACAGAGGTCAAGGGAGGTGAAAGGCCTAGAAATTGTACCTCATTTGTTTTCATTAATTCCCCAGTTGTCCTTTATTTTCCTTGTTTGTTCCAAACCTCTTTTTTTCTATGTTTTTGCCATTGTAGACCCAAAGCGCGTGTCCCTCACAAGATCAACAGTACTTAAGAAGCCTGTGTTTTCCAATTCTCACTTGTTCCACATTCAGCTTCTTACTTTGTTTACTTTGTGAATCTTGTCTCAGGTATTTCTCCTGCCACTCTTGTTGTTCACGGCAAAAGAAAATTTGCCAATGCGCATTCACTAGGTGTGCTACTATTGTGGCATGATAATAACAATCACTTATTCAGCTTCTTAATTTGTTTACTTTCTGAATCTTGTCTCAGGTATTTCTCGCGCTGCTCTTGTTTTTCACGGAGAAATAACATTCTCTAACGCGCTTTAACTAGGTATTTCTCCCACCGCTCTTGTTGTTCACGGCAAAAGAACATTCTCTAACACGCCTTCACTAGTCTCAGTCTGACATTTTAAAAAGAATGGCTGAAGAAGAGGGTGATAGGGAACGGAGGGAAGGGAATGAAGAAGAAGGAATCAGGAAAGCAGGAAGAGATGGAACATAACAAGAGTTAGAGGAACAGAGTGGAATGGAAGGAATTGGAATGGAAGACCAAGATGAAGGGAACTGGGTAGAAGTCAAAGCACCCATTGAAACTGATGCAAGGAAATTAACTGGCAATGTTGGAGAAGGTCTTTCAAGAGGCAAAAGGAAGAGAGCCTATGAGGAGATCTTGGAGGAAGGTGGATGGAATTCCTGGCCAAAGAGGGCTCGGACTGCAAGGTGCAAATAAATCTTTGAAAGGCACCTGGTGACACAAGTAATGGTGTTGCAGAGGATGTCTTCTTTGATAAACAAAAAGGATTTGGATGAATTTAGGTTGATGGTAGAGGAATTGACCAAGAATTGGCAGGAAGCGGCAAGATAAATAAAGGAAAATTTTTAAAAAATGTATTTTATTTGTAATCTTATGTTAGGGTGATGTTAAATTCACGGCTCCAACCGTGTGGTAGTTGTGTAGGGCCCTACATGGCTCAAATGAGCCATGGGGGCCCAAAGACGACTACAAAGGGCCATTTCAAACACGCGCGACCCCCAGGGGGTTGTGTAGGAGCTGTGTACTCCTGTACATGGCTCAAATTGGCCATGTTTGGGGGTGCACCACCCCCCGGAAGCCATGCCAGAATTTTGGGCACCCCCTGGACCACACTTGGGTTCTGTCAACCCAAATTTTGGATTAATGCATACTTTGTGGGACTGTTGCGCCACACCTAGCAATCCCAAAGATACATTAAAGGGAAACCCAAGTGAATTTAAAGTGAATAATCATAAATCATATACAAATCTGCAAACAATTCTTTCTCAACTTGAAAGTGAGCAAACTTTGTTTGATCAATTGAAATTTGGATTGAATACTGAAGTATACCATTGCATTTTTTTGCATGGGAACAGTGGAAATCCCTCCTTCTTCTGACATGGCTGCATGGAAGGTCTACATTAATAGTGCCATCAAAAAAGCTTTGGAAAAAGAAAAAGGGGATTTGGGTAATGAAAAATTGGAAGCCCCAATTGCATCCTCATCAAGGGTGACAATTGAGGAACAAAATTTTTCACAAATGGAGATGTCCGCTGGAGGTGAGTAAAATTTTATGTTACTGGTCTTTGCTGTATTTAATTTGATTGAAACTGATGGGTTCATGTAACTATGAAACTATGAATTAACAAATGAATGTTTACTAGATACACTTGATCCGCCTCCCTTCAGTGCTTTTCCGACTAGGGAAGAGGCAAAAAACTATTTTCAAACATGGGCAATGAAGCATGGTTAGGCTTTAAAATTTTTCAACTCAAGGCGTGACCAATATGTGGATTTAGCCTGTGATAGACATGGTTCCTATTCAGGAAGTCTTCTTACCAAACAGTCTAGACAAACTCACACAAGGAAGGTTGCATGCAAGTTTTTAATCCATGCAAGTTGCACAAAGGCAGACCCCTGGTGGCGCCTCTCCTACAAAGAAACCCAACATAACCATCAACCATCTGAACATCCCTCTATGCATCCTCCACTGAGGAGAATCTTGGGGGTGGCCTTAGACAATCTAGTAGAAGGCATGAATGATGGGCTCAATACATTACAACTGAAGAGAAAATTGAGCAAGATTGATGGGCAGAAATATGTTGATGACCAAACAATCTATAACACTAAGTGGAAGGTAACCCTTGCAGAACTAAAGGGAAAAAGTGTTATGGAGGTACTCTATGAACAGCTTGAAGAAACACGTTGAATTCAACGGTCAAATTTCAGTGGTGAGGGTCACTTGGAGGCCCTGTACTTAGCACATCCAGAGGCAGTAAAGCTTTCAAACCAATTCCATCATATTGCTGTGTTGGATTGTACTTATAAAACAAATAAGTACAAAACCCCACTATTGCATGTTGTAGGAATGACAGGCAATTGGAAAAATTTCACAAAAGCTCTTTTTTTTATAACAAAAGAAAAGTTTGAGTTCTACAGTTGGTCTGTAAATGCATTAAAGGAGTTGGCTTATGATCCTGAGAGACTTCCAAAATTCTTTGTGATGGACCATGAAAAAGCTCTGATTCTTGCAATTGAAACTAGTTTCCCAGATTCATCAAGACAATTTTGCACTTGGCACTTGTCTAAAAGCATACAAGCAAACTGTAAAGTGCGCTTTGTTAATGATGTTGAAAGATGGAAAAGCTTTATGAATCTGTGGGCAAAGTATGGGGCCTCAAAGACCAAGGAGGAGGCCAAGGTCAATGATGCAGAACTCAGAGTAGGTCCAAATCACTTAATCTTATTCTTCCTAGTTTTGGGTTCTGACCTTTTGAATTGTATAGTGTTTCTTGAAAGACTATGAGGATGTACTCAAGTATATGGAAAATAACATTTTCCCTATCAACAAGACGTTTTTAACAGCGTGGACTTGTATAAACCAAGATTTTGGAAACAAAAAAACCTCTTGGGTTGAAGGGGCCCATGCAACTCTCAAATGATTCCTTGAAAACTCTTTGGGAAACAGGTTGGATGTTTGGAAAAGCCTTTATGGAACAGTTTTGAATCAAATTAATTCAGTTCATGCATCACTTTATAACTCTTGAATTAAGTTAGGGACAGTTCTTCCCCCTGAACTGTTACCATTGGGTTACAAATTGTCTTTAGAGGCAATCCATCTGGTTAGGGAACAATTTGAGAAGTTCAAATGTGATCATGATGGCAAAGTCTGCACCAAGTCATATTTCAAGACTATGGGTTTGACCTGTTCCCACCAAATAGGTGAATGTCTAGCATTCAGAGGATCTGTGGTACCTGAAGATGTTCATACTCAGTGGAGGTTGGACTATGACCCTTGCAGTTCTAGTTCTGTAAGTTGGTTTAAGTTGGATTGTTCAAATCACTATGTGATTAATGCTTTTTGATTAATGAATCCTAATTCACTAATGGTTGATCCTTTTGAATTTTTCCAGTGCAATGTTGATGAAATGCTAATCATTACGCAGTTACATGAAAAAGTCAATGCAATGATCTCGGAATCTCAAGATCATGAACAAAGCGGCCTATTGAAGTATATCATTCAGAAGCTTACAAAGTATTGAGCCAAGCCAAGGCTTGAACCTAAAGTCTTACCATCAAGTAGGGACAGGCCAAAATTGACAGATACACATTGAGAGCCCTATTTTTTTGAGCTTGTTGAAAAACAACTCAAGGGTGAAAAAAGGACTAGAAGGGCTCCAAACAAGAAAAGACAAAATATTGTAAGTCTTTTCTTTTGAGATATATTCATTTTATGGGTTTAATGAACTTAGTTACTAACTAATGATGAATTTTCAGTAAAAGTCAGCAGAATCTGAATCTGAATTTCATGGTTCAGAGGAAGAGGCTGAAAGTGAATCAGGATGACTTCATTTTAATCAGAATCCTCTTCAGAGGAAGAGAAAATGCAGAAAAGCTCAACCAGAAGCTCATCTTTGGTGAGTTTTCATTTCATTGATCCAATTAAAGAAATGAATACTAAGTTAGTTTTAATGTTAGGAACCAAATGTGAAATACCTCAATCAAATAACCAAGAAATCACATGAGTTCTTGGGTGAGGTTTGGGATCCAATTGGAGATGGGAATTGCGGATTTAGAGTCATTGCTAAATCTCTTGGTTATGAAGAACATGGTTGGTTTAAAGTTAGGAAGGAAATGATTGAAAAATTAGAGAAACATAAAGCATGCTACATTAAGATTCTTGTTGGTTCAAAGGAGGTTGAAAATATTAAACAAAGAATTGATGTTGAAGACATCAATGAAAAGATTCCCTCCTAAAAATGGCTGGCTAAATTGGACATGGTTCAAATCATAGCAGACACATATTCCAAACCTATATGTTTCATTTCATTGGAGTCATGTGATACTTATACTCCAATGAAAAATGGTGTTACTGATCAATCAGATCCAATGTTCATTTCCTTTGTAAACAATAACCACTGGGTTCTATTAGTACTTGAAGGAGAAATGATTCCAATCCTGCCCATTGTAGCAAAACCACATTCCTTGATTTCTAAAAAAGCCTCTGGTTGGGTTGATCATCTCAAAGATCAACTGCAAATGTATTCTAGATTATAATAGACTTTGACTTCATTTCATCATTGGTTTTCATATAAATTTTAGTTCTAATGCAGCTAACAAGTTCTATTAATATAGAGGTTTATCACATTTTGAACATCATTATGTTGAGTGTTTTGAGTTGAAATAATTATATTGAGTGTTTTGAATGAGAGTTCAATGGTAAGTCAGTTCAACTTGTGTTGGGCTGATTCCATCAAAAGCTTAACTTATGTTAAGCTTGGGATGGGATCAGCTTAACACAAGTTGAACTTGTTTTTTTTTTGGTTTTTTTACTTCAGGGATTTTCAAAAGACTTTTATTTTTTTGGGCACTTTTACTTTAGGGCTTGTCAAAGGACTTCTTTAATTTTTGGGCCCTTTTACTTTAGGGCTACTCAAGTTGAAATAACTTTAGGGCTTGTCAAGTTAGTTGTATTT
The DNA here is from genome assembly GCA_025617555.3 of Puccinia polysora. Lineage (NCBI taxonomy): Eukaryota > Fungi > Basidiomycota > Pucciniomycetes > Pucciniales > Pucciniaceae > Puccinia > Puccinia polysora. Next base: position 17,437,890 of record CM062644.1, read on the forward strand.
TTTTTGGTTTTTTACTTTAGGGCTTGTCAAGTTAATTGTCTTTTCTTTTGGTTTTTTTAGTTTAGGGCTAGTCTAGTTACTTGTTATTTTTGGGTCTTTTTACTTTAGGGCTATTCCATTGGAGACTACCAGTTTATTTATTTATTTATTTATTTATTTATTTATTTATTTATTTATTTATTTATTTATTTATTTATTTATTTATTTATTTATTTATTTATTTATTTATTTATTTATTTATTTATTTATTTATTTATTTATTTATTTATTTATTTATTTATTTATTTATTTATTTATTTATTTATTTATTTATTTATTTTTTTAACCAAAAAATGAACATTCTTTGATTTTTTGGTTGATTTCTGTTTTTTTGGAAGGTTTATTTAGTTTATGGGTTGTGTAAGTACCCTTTCATTCCTTTTCCTTTTCCTTTTTTTTTTTTTTTTTTTTTTTTTGCTTACAGCATTCCGGTGCCGTGTGGAATACCACACGACTACATTTGAGCTGTGTACAACTCCACACGGCTTGAATGTAGTTGTGTGGAAGTCCACACAGCGGCGGACCGGGTTGGGTGGGCCGCACAACTCTGTGAGCCATGGGGGGCTGTACACAGCTAAAATTGGACCGTGTGCCGTGCCACACGGCCCATTTCAAACCGTGTGCACAGCTCAATCAGCCGTGAATTTAACATTACCCTTTATTTTATTATAATATATATATCTTATTTTATTATAATATATATTTTATTTTATTATAATATATATGTTATTTTATTATAATATATATGTTATTTTATTATAATATATATGTTATTTTATTACAATATATATGTTATTTTATTATAATATATATATGTTATTTTATTATAATATATATGTTATTTTATTAGAATATATATGTTATTTTATTATAATATATATGTTATTTTATTATAATATATATGTTATTTTATTATAATATATATGTTATTTTATTATAATATATATGTTATTTTATTATAATATATATGTTATTTTATTATAATATATATTTTATTTTATTATAATATATATATTGTTTTATTATAATATATATGTTATTTTATTATAATATATATGTCATTTTATTATAATACATGTTATTTTATTATTATTGTTATATATATATATTTTATTGTATTATTTGAAATAAACAAACATGGAAGAATAAAAGATTGTGAAAAAAGAAATGGATAATTTTTAGAAATTGAAAAGGAGGTAAAGTTAGGAAATGGGATGAGGTTGATGGGATGGAATGAGATGGAAGTGAGAAATGGTATTGGAGTCATGATTGGCAAGGTGTGCAAGGTTAACTCCCATGAAAGTCTCAAACCAAATTGGGAGAGTTGCCAAGGTGATGGGCTGGTTCCCAGGAGGTGCAATGTTTGTTGGACTGGAAGCCAGTCCATTCAAAAAGTTATTGAAGTTTTCCTTTGTGTAAACTGGAATCCAGAAAAAAACTTACTTCCCACTCTAACTGATCTTGGAATTTGAATGGTTAAGGAGGGGGATGAGTCTTGCCCAGTTATAAGACCCAAGCTGGCTCTAGGAGAGACACATGAAATACCAGGTGGATATCTTTCCATTTTGCAGTTAAGGTGAGTTTAAAAGCATTATGGGAAATGACTGATTTGACTTTGAAAGGGCCAAGTTTTCTTTCAGAGAGTTTTTGGGTTGGGCAATTACTGCAAATATTGCAAGCATCAAGCCATACCTGATCTCCTACTGAAAATTTTGGGGCCAAAGTGCAAATTCAATCTGCTTTTTCCTTTTAGCCCTGGTTTACTGCTTTGACGTTGGTTCAAATTTGAGTTTGAAGAGAATGAATGTGATTAATATAATTGGTAGCAGGTTGAGAAGTTGCTACGCGAATAGAAGAGAAATTTGGGTTTCTACCATAAAGAGTCTGGAAGGGCAACTGTTTGGTGGAGGAATGAGTGGAGTTGTTTTAGGCAAACTTGGCTAATGGGAGCCATTGTGACCAGTTTTCCTATTGGTAGGCAACATAAATTCAAAGATACTGTTTGAGAATCTGATTGAATTGCTTGGTTTTCCCATCCATTTCCGGGTGGTAAGCCATTGATAAACTGCAAGTGATCTTCAAATGTTGGCAAAGCGGGTTCCAGAAGCTAGAGACAAACAAAGATCCACAATCACTAATTATGTTATCAGGGAGACCATGTTTTGAGAATACATATTCTATGAATAAATTAGATAAGTCTTCCAAGGAGGCCATCACATTACTGTAAAGGAATAAAGCCATCTTTGAGAAGCAATCTAATACTACTAAAATAGCATCATAACCACTAGAAATAGGTAATTGCAAAGTGAAATCCATAGAAAGAAAGTGCCAAGGAATAGGGGGAATTGGAAGTGGCTTGAGCAGCCCATACTTCTGGTGTTTCAAGGACTTGTTACAATTACAATCATAGCACACGTTAACATAGTCTTTTACTTCCTTGGTCATACAGTGCCAGTAGAAGTCTTGTGCAATCAATTGGTAGGTTTTATCCTGCCCATGATGACCAGCAAGCAGATAATCATGCCTTGAATCAAAGATATCTAACTTAATGCAAGGATTATCTGGTACAACTATATGGTGCTTATAAACTAAATAACAATTTTTTTCAATACCATAACCACTATCTAGTAGATTCAAAATTTTGCAAAGTTTGGTACACTTGGGATCATTGAGTTGAGCTTGTCATAGTTCAGAAGCTTTATCTTGAAGGTGAGTGATGATCAAACTGAGTTAGGCAGATTTGGTTGAGAAAATTTTCCTAACGTTTTCAGGCTTATTGTTGGCAAAGGTGCTCCCCCCCCCTGGGTAAGCGTTGTCCCAAAATGATAAAGCATCAGGGACTACCTCTTGTTTCCTAGGACAGTACGTGATTGTAAAGTCAAACTTGGAGAGTTATTTGGCCAATCCTGCCTATCTGCGTGTAAGGAATTTTGAGCTCATGAAATATTTTAAACAATTGTGATCAGTGAGGACCTAAAAAGGTTCCATAAGACTCAAAAGTTATGAACACAATTTTTTCAAGAAAAAAACAAATGCAAGAAGTTCCTTGTCATGGATCTTTTAATTAATCTCTGCAGCAAGAAATTTGCAAGACTCAAAAGCTACGGGATGAAAGAGGGAAGAAGAGGAAGAAAACTGCAAGATTACTCCCGCAACCGCATAGTTGCTTGCATCTGTTTCTAAAATAGTGCAAGCTAGCTTGTTGAATTGAGCGAGTATTGGAGCATTTGTGAATGCTTTCTTCAGAGCTTCAAACTCTAAAGCAGCTTTTTATGTAAAAAGAAAATGAGTGTCTTTTTGAAGAAGGTTAGTAAGGTTTGCAGTCTTCTTGGCATAATGCTCAATAAACCTCCTGTAAAAATTACTGAAACCAAGGAAAACTTGAAGCAATTGACTGATGAAGGTGCAGGCCAGTCCAATATGGGCTGACTCTTGGTTGGTTCCATTTATAGCCCTTGCTGCACAACTATGACACCTAGAAACTGAAGAGAATGAGCATGAAACTTTCACTTAGAGGCTTTTGAAAACAGGTTATTCTTTTGAAGTTTCTTCAGCACCTCTTGCACATGTGTGATGTGATCTTTAAGAGTTCTTGAGTAGACTAGTATATCATCAAGATACACCACAAGGTATTTCTTTACAAGGTCAGAAAAAATGCCATTGAGAAAACGTTGAAAAGTGGAAGGAGTGTTTCAGAGGCCAAAAGGAATGAAAGTATACTCATAACTGCAAAACCATGTTATCATTTCAGTCAAATACTCTAGAACTTTCACAATGCAAATTAGGTTATAGGCCCTTCAAGGTTCTAACTTTGAGAAATAAGCAGCTCCATGAAAGAGAGTGAGGAGGTGCAACATAGGTGGCACTGGATAGGCATTCTTCCGGGTTACCTGGTTCAGTTTCTTGTAGTTGACACACAGGCAAATTCTGCCATCTTTCTTTGGAACAAATAGGACAGGTGAACCGGTATTCAAATTGCTTGGTCAAAGAAATCCTTTCAATAAATTTTCCGCCATGTATTCTTGAAGTGCGGTTGATTCTTTCTTTGAGAGAGAGTAGACTGCTCTGGATTCCAGAGGTGGGCCAGTAAGTTCAATCCTGTGATCATAAGAACGGGATGGGGGAAGTTTATCTGCCTTTACAGATGAAAAGACATCAGCAAAGTCATGATAAACCAAAGTTAAAGAATCTTGAATGATTTCTAGATCTTCAACCTTGTCATCTTTGAGATTGGGGTTTGAAGTGCTTGCATGATGCAAGAGGATTAAGGAGCTCAAAATACACTGTTTGGTTGGTGCCTGTTTCTCTTCAAAGAAGCAAGGGAAGGTTAAGTCGGACAAATAAGCAATAAATCCTAAATATGAAGAGGGAACTTGGGAATGGAGGTCATGATATTGCAAATTTCCTGTTAGAAAAGTGTCATCCAACTCAATGAAAGTGTCAGGTAGGTTGTTTAATTCCTGTTTGACGTAAGGGTTAGCGTCCTGGGGTTGCAAGGCTCAGAGTTTCATTACTCCTTCTTTCCAAATCACATCCGGATTCCAGTAAACTAGGAAGTTGTGGCCTAGAATGGTATCATCAATTCTGGGAATATACAAGACAAATAAGTCCCATTTGAAGCTGGGAAAATTGGAGAATGCAAAGGTCCATTTTTCCTTTTGGGAAACCCAATGAGATGGCTTGGTTGCACTACACCGTACTAAATAAATGGGAAATGTATCTATCTTGGAATGTGTAAGATTTTGGAAGTGGAGAAAGATTCACTTATAAAAGAAAAGTTAGTGCCAGAATGGAGAAAAAATTGATAAGGGGAGTTGTTGGAATGTAAAAGGACAAATATCAAACTCAGAGAACCTAGTGACTTGCAAGTGCAAAGATTGACTTGCTGTAATTCAGATAATGTTTAGTTCTCCTTGCAAGTATTTGAAAAACTACAAGCTAATTTTTTGAATGTCTAGCCGCTTTGAAAAACTATCAAAATCATGTTTTCCTCCACAATACATACATAAACCATTCTTATCCCTCCTTAGCCATTCCTTTTTCCAGAGAATCCCAGTTTCTTTTTCCAGGAACTTTGGAGTTTTGGAAACAGCCTTACCTTTCAGGTTGGAGTGCAAGGTTGGATTTGGTTTGGATTGTTTTGGATTGTTCAAAGTTTGTTTTGAGGATTAATTTGCCATTGGATCCAAGGCTGATGGTCCATGGTTGTTTTGTCAAGAGCGGTTCTTGTTGTGATAGCCATTATCAAGCTCAATCACCTGGTCAATTAACTGCTGAAGGGAGGTTGTCTTATGCCCCCCAACTGCAAGCTGCTCAACTAGGCCTGCCGGTAAACCTTTTTGAAAATGAAATAGAAGTGCTGCATTGTTCCATTGGATGAAAGACTTCAAAGTTTGGAAGCTGGAGATATAAACAGAAACTCTACTATTCTCTTTCATGAATAAGTTATTAAGTTTGTATTCTGTGTTTTGGACTTCATTAGGGTTGCCAAACAGGGTGAACAATTGCTGCTCAAACTTGTCCCAGTTGTTGAGGATACAAGTGGGGCTAGTGTTCTCTAATAGTTTGAGGTAAGGTTCAAACCACTGCAAGGCTTGTCCACCAAGGAAGGAAGATGCATACATAACTCTATGTCTATCAGTAGGGAAATTATGAGGATTTTTCAAGAAGATGATTTTACAGGACTGTAAGTAGGCTCTAAGTTTATTGGGGTGTTCCCCAGTAAAATCATCAGGCTGCTTCATGCCCAGAGTAAAAAAGCTAGGGCCACTTGGAACAGATTTCAAGGCAGTTTGTTTAAGAGCCTGGATCAGGGTCAAGAGCAGGGTCAAAGAGTTGGGTTTGGGAGCATTAGGGCAAGCCCTTGATCCACCATTAGTCAAGGTTTCATTGGAAGAGTGGTTGGAGTATTCAATTTCTTTGAGGGGATCCACCACTTCCCAAGGATGAGAAAGGGGATCATCAAGAGGTTTGACCAAAGTGGATTTAGAAGAAAGAACAGGGTACAAAGGTTTTCTTGCCCAAGAAATGCTGGATCTCCCTACCCAATGGATATCATCATTGTAAGGGGTGAGGGAAGCATTCCCGGTTGAGCAAGTACGTGACATCATAGAAGAATCTACTATAGGTTGGAAAACTACAATAGATGAGCTTAGTTAGTTAATTTACTGTCACACAACCACCCCATGTACTATAGGGAAATCTTAGATGATTGTGAGGGAAAAGGAGACTGAGTGCAAGGGCAAGTGCAAGGTAGCAAAGCTAACTGCAAAGTGCAAACTTATGGTTGGGTAACTCAACACACAGTGAGAGGGATGAGTTGTTCCAATGGAAAGGAAACTAAAGCCAAGTGCAATATGATGACTGTATTTAGCAAGATGCAAGAAAGTATGAAATTAACTAACTGAGGAGACAATCTTCAGGCAATCTGCATAGCCTTTATAAGGTAATCCAAAGGGACTAGATACAACCTGATGGACAGCCAACTACAGTTAAGAGGTGATGAGGCAATGAATGAAATGAAACAGATTGTGAAATGAAATAACAGTATAGACATTTCCAAGGTCATAACATAGATGCAAGGCAATAGAATCTGAGCGTACAAGGGCATAACAGATGAGATAGGAAGGAGTGACATGAGAGACAATGCTAATATAAGGATATAGCTTATGCAGGGTAAGGGACTAGTCCAGTTGGAAACTATACAGCTGGTGTGGCTAACTAGCATGGGTGAAAGTTAGTGAGAGTGCATGACTGGTGATGGGAACCGGAGGGCTATTGATACCCAGGGTGAAAGAGCAGAGCTCAAATGGGTGGTTGACTGGAGTAGAGTTAACTTCAAGCTTTGCAATTAGGTGCTGAGTCAGTTGCCAAGAATGGAAGGTTGTTATGCAAGCCAGAGTTGATAAGTGGAATGCACCATTGATGTTGTGCTTCTATTTGTGTCACGCATATGAACTGAGGTAGATGGTACTGAGGAAAGGATATGTCAAAGTGAGAGAGACAATAATCCTTAAGCTTGAAGCGTGACAATTATATTTGAATCCAACCAGAAATTTCCCATTCAAAATAAATCAAATTTCTATCATTTTTATTAGATTTCTTGTATTTTTCTTTAAAAAAAGTATGAGCTCAGATATGAATTATTTTCAAAAATTTGATTTTTATTTCATTTTTTTAATGTTCTTTTAAATCAATTGGTATCCATATTTGGATTCTACAAAAATATTCTTTCCAAGATAGACCCCTGAAGGCCTTTTTTAACGCCTGAAGGCCTGAATTAATGCTCAATAGCCTCCACAAGAACAGAAAATACTCAGAAGTTGTGTCTTTATCACCTCAAAAAATCCTTTAAACATCAGAAGGTGTATCAAGACTTAGACATATGTATTCATGCCTTCTTTTTAATTTGCACAACTTTGTAAGGTTTGCATGAATTCCTGGGGTGGGAAAAAAATCCAAAAGGTGTGAATCTAGTAGAAACTGTATTCATAACTTTTTTGAAACAAGGCATTATTTTAGCAAAAACATTCCAACAATCAACCCTTCTTTGAAAAAAGGAAAGCGGCCATTTATTAATTCTGAAGGCATAGATTTAGCCTAGGTCATTTTCCACTTGTTGAATCAGCTACCATGGTCTTTGCACCTGGATATCTGGGATTTCTCCCCAATACTTAATTAATTAATTAATTTCTATTCACTCTTCAAAAATCAAATTTTAATTCATTGAAATTATCATGGCTTTGCTTTAGGCCAACTTCAGCTTTCATGTATGAAATTATGCATCATTTTGTTCATTACTGAGGTTCTGCTTGAATTTTACCTTGATTAATTCAAATTTTTTATTCTTCAATCAAAAATTTTTTAAGAGTCTGATTCACTTCAACTTCATTGGTTAGAAAAAACCCTGATTCACTTCAAATTAACTTTTTAGAATCCTTGATTTTTGTTAGAATAACTTTTATGTGAGTTCCTACATCACTTTAGGCTAGCATTTGTTACTTTTTTAATTCTTGATCAAATTTTAAATTCTTATCCTTAAAATCAAACTAATTTTCTCATGATAAATGTTTTATTAGTTATTCAATTTGATACATTACTGAATATTTTCTGCATGAAAATCATCAAATTTCTTTATGCTAGTTTTCCTTTGAAACCAAGAAAATTATATCATTAAATTCCAAAACTTTTCAGCTTTGCACTGCAGATAAAATTTTGAAATTGAGACCACCCTGAAATTCTTGATATCAAAAACCTTCCCTTATCTCAAGATTTTCTTTCTTTTTTGAGACATTTCCATCTGATGATTATTTTAATCCAATTAAATGGGGTGTTTATGTCATGTTAAATTAAATAATTAAATTATTCTGAGAAATATCTTCTACCCTTGTTTATTCATTATTATTTCAAAATTTCACTCAATTGATTGAAAAGGAATGAGAAAAAAATTCCTATCAATGATCAAATTTTTGGAGTCAGTTGAAATTAAACATTTTGAAATAAAAATTCTTTGAATTCTTTTCCAGATTTGATTTTTGATAGAGGAGAATCTTTTTAAAACTCTTGATATCATCAATATGTTTCTAGAATCAATACTGAAACTCCCCACAATAAGGCCAACCCCAGACTTTCAAAGATACTACCATTAAACTAATGAAATTAAATGTGCTTCTGACAACATTCAAAAAAACTCTCAAAAATTATGCATTGGGATATTCAAACACTTTTTTGAATTTTGGGTCCCTACGAATTAAATAACTTGAAAAATTTATCAGGCAAAAGCTTATGTTTAAACCCCAATTGCTTTGAGGATGATGCTCAAAATTGTTTGAAAATTACCTTGGGGTTAATTTGGAATATTTTCTTTTTGTTTATAATCCATGACTTTCATAGATTTGAAAAACAATTATTTTATTCTTTTTTAGGATAAAAAAGAATGGAATTTCAAGTAACAAATTTAAAATCTGTTGATGAAGAAAATTTGGCACAACTAAATTTTTTCTCACTTTGAAATTCATCAATCTTGAATTTTATTAAATAATGTGATATTTAATTTTTTATCAGAAACTTTATTGACCAGGAATTTTGATGTAGTAGGACAGAAGATTAAAAATTCCAAGAAGATAATTGACTAAGTTATCAAGCTCCATAATGGCTCTCACAAAAATATTTCTTTGAGAAAATATAATTGTCCAAAAACAGAATCCCAAAGAAAATTGAGGACAAATTTTAAGTAATAAAATCAATTTACTCAAAGAGAACCAACTTGAAATTTGGACATGAAGGAGAAGGGTAATGATGTGACCAAGAGACCAATAATCATTCAGAAATAAACTGGTTTTATTTTAAATTACAAGGGTTCCGGGATGTATAAAGAATTCTTTTTAGGGATTATCAAGGAAAGAATGGTGTCTATGCTCAGTTCATTCAAATAAAGAATATCCATTGTCACAGTTAAATTATTTATTTCATAATAATGGAATTATCAATTCCACCAAACTATTTCATTGAGTTTGATCATAATTTTTCATTGGGAGAGTTTCAATATCCCAAAATTATTCATCAATTTCCATCTTCAACTGCAATAGGATTTATTTATGATTTATTCAAGTTTAATCTTCAAAAATTCTTCAAAGACAATCCAAAACCTACCAGAAATTACATTTTGAGTTTCAGCCCAATATTTTTGAATTTTGAATCTTGAATGAAGGAGAAGAGACCAGAATTTGGCAAGACAGGGACCAAAGTGGTGGATAAAATCTGTTTAAGGGTATAAGAAGGGATAAGGATCTCAATAGAGATGAGTTGAGTTGGCCCATGTGGAAAGGGGGAAAACCAATTATTTCAATTCAGGATAGAAAAATACAGCAGTATATAATGAAAATTAGAAAATCAAAATATGGCCTTAAAAGATTTGAATATCCAAAAATATAAATTAAGATAAAAACTGTTATCCAAGAAGATTAATCAAGATAAAAATGGCTGATAGATGAGACTGTAAAAAAATCATTACTTCAATCATAAGAGTTATATTTTGAGCATCAATTTAACTGACACAAGGATGAAATTAAGGCTGTAGAATAAAATTAACAGAAATAGTTATCCTATTAATAATGGATGGGTTTGCCTTGAAAAAAACAGGTATCATATCATAGTAGTATATAAAAGAAGAGGTTGAAAAACTAAAGGAGTCTCAATCATACATTTTTTATAGATAATTAGAAACAAAGAATAATATGAGATGCTTCACTGTCAGAGTAAATTGAGTTTAAATGATGGAGAAACCCATGAATCATCACAAATTACTTTTGAATTAATCTCAAATTAAAAAGAAAATCCACAAATATGATGATGAAATAGAGGATTTAGGAATCATCAGAGGGACTTCAGTACCATTTATAATTAAATGTATGATGTACTTTTGGTTTCAAAATAAGGAAAAAAACCGCTTTACTGTATGTATAGTTAGGCAGGAAAATTGTTTTTCTATGGGAATCCTTATGTATAACATTCAATATTACAAACACATTCAAAGATATAATGAAAAAAAAAAGAAAAAACAAGAAAAAATCTAAGAGATAGGATAGTGAGGTTGATAGCAGTTTGAGAGGGGAAAATAAAAAGCAGAATTCAAATTTTATTTCCAGAAACTGCAATACCCACCTGTATATATAAAACTCAAGACTGAAACCACAATTAAAGAGATGATGCAAATACAAACACAACAAACCTGAGAGATGCAACTGTGAATTTTAGAGCAGGGTAAGATTTGAAAAGAAGATGAATAATGATGAAAATAATCTGATGAGAATACAAAATTTTTAAATACATATTCCAAGCAAAATTAAATTTTAAAATGTGCTGGTTGTACCACTACAAACGCAGATCATTAAGTTTTAAAATTTGAAACACCTGCAGCTATTCTTCTATCAAGTTTTCTAGCTCAACTCCCCCCCCTCCCCCTTCATTTGAAACTTGAAATATCTGTTGTTTAGATACATGCAGTCTGTAGAGAGGATGAAAATAATTTATGAGGATTTTCACTGGCATGCAAGTAGTATAAATTTCTGCAATAAAGATAGAGGAAGCAACACTTTGCTTCCTGATCCAGTGAATATTAGTATCAAATTGTTTGGTCCTTTGATTGTGTATGAGATTAAAATAAATATCTATTTATTCTTTATTATTATAAAATGCTTTTTATGAGATTGAAAAGACAAATGGCCTGTTGGGCCCCCTCCTGAAGTGATTTTGAATTTTATTTGTTTGTTGGTTTATAGACAGTAAATTCTGTTTTTCTCAATGGAAAATATAAAATAGAAGATTAATCAGGACTAGGTGATATGAAAAAGATAACCATGTCTAAAAAAATAGATTAATCATTTTTGAAGGAAACCCCAAATGTGAAATCATCCTTTGAGAAGACCAATCCAGCCTTCCAGTGATAATTAACTGTAAAATTGAAACTTTGAGAAAATTGAGGCATGTAGATGGATATATCAGGATGTATAAAGATTGAGAGAGGCATAAGGAGCCAAATAGACCTGTGTTAGTTGATCCACATCAGATTTATCCAATCAATTTATTTACCTGAGGCTTTTTTTACCTTTTATTGGGCAAAAAATGAGCCAAAACTGGCAAGAAAGAGGAAATATTCCGATTTCCAAGTATATTTTTTCCACAAACCATCTTCAATGTATGAATGAAAATTGAAGTCTGTTCAATTTTAATTCACAAAAACAGTTTTCTGGTTAAATTTTTTGGTTTGGGTACCTAATAATCACTAACATTCTTGCTCTTAAATACCCAAACAGTTGAAAGTAGGCTACAATAGGCTGGTACCTTGACTATCCCCCCCCCCACAAAATTGGATTTCTGAAAGCTCCAGCTTGATAGTGTTTTACCCATTTGTCCAATCAAAAATATTCTGAGTCTGATTTTACATTCTTGGATTTGTTGCAATAACCATCCCCATTCTCCTCTTCATTTTCTCTCTATTTCTCATATTTATCTAATTTCCTTCTTCTCTATTTTCAATCCTTTCAATCCCATATTCTCCTTCTTAAATTTCCTGTTACACTCACATCAACAACTCCAATATTCTCATCTCACTTCTTTATCCCATATGCATCTCACCTTTCAACGTGCTCATCCTGTTTTCATTCTTTATAATTTTTACTACACCTGTCAATGTCTCTATAAAATTTAATCAAGAATAAAATACCTGAGGAAAGATCTTGATTCAGAAAGAAGTATCTCCTCTCATCCTTCTATCTGCCTCCAAATTTTTGCATCCTCAGTTAAGTATTTATTTCTCATTTCCTTTGATTTCTTTCCTCTTTTTTATTTTTTAAATATTTTGGATTTTCCAGAAGCTCTGTTTGAAGGGGTACTTTAGCCATGGGTTCCTCAATACTATTTTTTTCCCCTTGTTCTTTTGCTGGTAATTTGATGAAAAATAGTCTTTGGATCAATTTTTTGTTCCACCTTTTGATTGATTGGATGAAGAACCATGGCTTACTCAGCTTTAGTAGATGCATCATTTGAGTTTTTGGAAAGTTTAACGTTAAATTCACGGCTCATTGAGCCATGCACACCATTTGAATCAGGCCATGTGGCATGCCACACAGTCCAATTTGGGCCGTGTACAACCCCTCACAGCTTACAGAGCTGTGAGGCCCACCCAGCCTGGTCTGCCGCCGTGTGGACTTCCACACAACTACATTCAAGCCGTGTGGATTTGTACACGGCCCAAATGTAGTCGTGTGGCATCCCACACGGCACCAGACCACGGTGAGCCAAACAAAAGAAAAAAAAGGAAAATGAATGAAAGGGTACTAACACAACCGTTAAACTAAATAAACCTTCCAAAAAAACAGAAATCAACCAAAAAATCAAAGAATGTTCATTTTTTGGTTAAAAAATAAATAAATAAATAAATAAATAAATAAATAAATAAAAAAATGGTACTATCCAATGGAATATCCCTAAAGTAAAAAGATCCAAAAAAACACAAGTAACTGGACTAGCCCTAAACTAAAAACACCAAAAAAAAGACAATTAACTTGACAAGCCCTAAAGTAGAAACACCAAAAAAAAGACAAGTAACTTGACAAGCCCTAAAGTAATTTCAACTTGACTATCCCTAACGTGAAAGGGCCCAAAAATTAAAGAAGTCTTTTGACAGGCGCTAAAGTAAAATTGCCCAAAAAAATACAAGTCTTTTGACAAGCCCTAAAGTAAAAACACCAAAAAAAAAACAAGTTCAACTTGTGTTAAGCTGATCCCATCCCTAGCTTAACATAAGTTAAGCTTGTGATGGAATCAGACCAACACAAGTTGAACTGACTTACCATTAAACTCTCATTTAAAACACTCAATATAATGATGTTAACTCAAAACACACAACATAATGATGTTCAAAATTTGATAAACCTTAATATTAATAGAACTTGTTAGCTGCATTAGAATTACAATTTATATGAAACCCAATGATGAAATGAATTAAAATTGTATTAAAATCTAGAATACATTCGCAGTTGATCTTTGAGATGATCAACCCAACCAGAGGCTTTTTTAGAAATCAAGGAACGTGGTTTTGCTACAATGGGTGGGATTGGAATCATTTATCCCTCAAGTACTAATAGAACCCAGTGGTTATTGTTTACAAAGGAAATGAAAATTGGATCTGATTGATCAGTAACACCATTTTTCATTGGAGTATAAGTATCACATGGCTCCAATGAAATGAAACATATAGGTTTGGAATATGTGTCTGCTATGATTTGAACCATGTCCAATTCAGCCAGCCATTTTGAGGAGGGAATCTTTTCATTGATGTCTTCAACATCAATTCTTTGTTTAATATTTTCAACCTCCTTTGAACCACCAAGAATCTTAATGTAGCATGCTTTATGTTTCTCTAATGTTTCAATCATTTCCTTCCTAAATTTAAACCAACCATGTTCTTCATAACCAAGAGATTTAGCAATGACTCTAAATCCTCAATTCCCATCTCCAATTAGATCCCAAACCTCACCCAAGAACTTATGTAATTTCTTGGTTATTTGATTGAGGTATTTCACGTTTGGTTCCTATCATTAAAACTAACTTAGTACTCATTTCTTTAATGGATCAATGAAATGAAAACTCACCAAAGATGAGCTTCTGGTTGAGCTTTTCTGCATCTTCTCTTCCTCTGAAGAGGATTCTTATTCCAAATTAAGTGATCCTGATTCACTTTCAGTCTCTTCCTCTGAACTTTGAAATTCAGATTCAGATTCTGAAAACTTTGAATAAAAATTCATCATTAGTTAGTAACTAAGTTCATTAAACCAAAAAAATGAACATATCCCAAAAGAAAAGACTTACAATCTTTTGTCTTTTCTTGTTTGGAGCCCTTCTAGTTCTTCTTTTTTTCCCTTTGAGTTGATTTTCAACAAGCTCAAACCAAGATAGTTCTTGCCGTGTATCTGTCAATTTTGGCCGGCCCCTACTTGATTGTAAGACTTTAGGTTCAAGTCTTGGCTTCAATTAATATTTTGTAATCTTCTGAACAATATACTTCAATAGACCGCTTTGCTCATGATCTGGATATTCCAAGATCATTGCATTGACTTTTTCACATAACTAAGTAATGCTTAGCATTTCATCAACATTGCACTGGAAAAATTCAAAAGGATCAACCATTAGTGAATTAGGATTCATTAATCAAAAAGCATTAATCACGTATCAACTTGAACAATCCAACTTAAGCCAACTTACAGAACAAGAAGTGCAAGGGTCATAGTCCAACCTCCACTGAGGATGAACATCTTTGGGTAACACAGATCCTCTGAATGCTAGACAGTCACCTATTTGGTGGGAACAGGGCAAACCCATAGTCTTGAAATATGACTTGGTGCAGACTTTGCCATCATGATCACGTTTGAACTTCTCAAATTTTTCCCTAACAAGATGAATTGCCTCTAAAGACAATTTGTAACCCAATGGTAACAGTTCATGTCAAGAACTGTCCCCAACTTAATTTGAGAGTTATCAAGTGATGCATGAACTGAATTAATTTGATTTGAAACTTTTCCGTCAAGGATTTTCCAAAAATCCAAGAGTCTGCAAGGAATTGTTTGAGAGTTGCATGGGACCCTTCAACCCCAGATGTTTTTTGTTTCCAAAATCTGGGTTTTTAAAAGTCCATGCTGTTAAAAACGTCTCTTTGACAGGGAAAATTTTATTTTCCATATACTCAAGTACATCCTCATAGTCTTTCAAGAAACACTATACAAGCCAAAAGGTCAGAACACAAAAACTAGTAAGAATAAGAAGAAGTGATTTGGACCTACTCTGAGTTCCGCATCATTGACCTTGGCATCCTCCTTTGTCTATGAGGCCCCATACTTTGCCCACAGATTCATAAAGCTTTTCCATCCTTCAACGTCATGAAAAAAGTGCACTTTGCAGTTTGCTTGTACGTTTTTAGACAAGTGCCAAGTGCAACATTGTTTTGATGACTCTGCAAAACTAGTTTCAATTGCAAAAATCAGAGCTGTTTCATAGTCCGTCACAAAGAATTTTGGAAGTCTCTCAGGATCGTAAGCCAACTCCTTTCATGCATTTACAGATGAACTGTAGAACTCAAGCATTTCTTTTTTTATAAAAACAAGAGCTTTTGTGAAATTTTTCCAATTGTCTGTCATTCCTACAACATGCAATAGTTGGTTTTTTTACTTATTTGTTTTATAAGTACAATCCAACATAGCAATATGATGGATTTTTTTTTAAAGCTTTACTGCCTCTGGATGTGCTAAGTACAGGGCCTCCAAGTGACCCTCTCCACTGAACTTTTACCTGTGAATCCAACTTGTTTCTTCAAGCTGTTCATGTAGTACCTCCATAACACTTTTTCCCTTTAGTTCTGGGAGTGTGACCTTCTGCTCAGTGTTATAGATTGTTTGGTCATCAACATAATCCCCCCCATCAATCTTGCTCAATTTTCTCTTCAGTTATAACATATTGATCCCATCATTCATGCCTTCTACTAGATTTTCTCAGGCCACCCCCAAAATTCTCCTCAGTTGAGGATGCATGGAGGGATGTTCAGATGGTTGATGGTTGTTTTGTGTTTCTTTGTAGGAGAGGCGCCACAAGGGGTCTGCCTTTGTGCAACTTGCATGGATTAAAAACTTGCACCCAACCTTCCTTGTGTGATTTTTTCTAGACCGTTTTGTAAGAAGACTTCCCAAATAGGAACCATGTCTATCACAGGCTAAATCCATGTATTGGTCACGCTTTGAGTTGAAAACTGTTAAAGCGTAACCATGCTTCATTTCCCATGTTTGAAAATAGTTTTGTGCCTCTTCCCTAGTAGGAAAAGCTCTCAAGGGAGGTGGTTCAAGTGGATCTGCAATAGTTACATATTTATATTGATGGCATTCATTCCATCATTTTGAATCAAATTAAACATGGCAAAGACAAGTGACATAAAATGTTACTAACCACCAGCAGTCATGTCCATTTTTGAATAGTTTTGTTCCTCAATTGTCACCCTTGATGAGGATGCAATTGGGGCTTCCAATGTTTCATTACCCAAATCCTTTTTTTCTTTTTCCAAAGCTTTGTTGATGGCACTATCAATGTAGACCTTCCACGCGGCCATTTCAGAAGAAGGAGGGCTTGCCACTGTTCCCATGCAAAAAAATGCAATGGTATACTTCAGTATTCAATCCAACTTTCAATTGATCAAACAAAGTTTGCTCACTTTCAAGTTGAGAAAGAATTTTTTGCAGATTTTTATGATTTATGATTTGAGTTTTCACTTTAATTTCACTTGGTTTTCACTTTAATGTCTCTTTGGGATGGCTAGGTGTGTAAAAACATTCCCAAAAAGTATGTTTTAATCCCAAATTTTGAGTTGAGAGAACCCAAGTGTGGTCCAGGGGGTGCCCAAAATTCTGGCACAACTTCCGGGGGGTTGTGCACCCTCAAAAAAGGCTCATTTGAGCCATTTACGGGGGTTACACGGCTCCTACATGACCCCCCGGGCATTGCGCGTGCTTGAAACGGCCTGTTGTAGTTGTCTTGGGGCCCCCATGCCTCATTTGGCCCGTGTAGGGCCCTATACAACTACCACACGGCTGGAGGCATGAATTTAACATCACCCTTTTGGAAATAGTGTAGAATGGGTTTCTTTAAATGGGATTCTGATTTTTTGAGGCATGCAAAGTATTTGAGAGACCACTGTGAGTATTCTCATACTTTAAAGTAACTCATAAGGCATTTCTGATATCTTTGATTAGATTGAGAGTTTTTTTTTTTGAGTTTTCTGCTTCAAATATTCTATCAAATGGGGCCAAAATGAGTTTTCCCACTTTTATATCTGGGATCCCAGGGTATCTTTTTTTAAAAAAATCAGAAACATGTCTAAAATCAATTTTGAATTTTTACAGTAGTATCAGTCAGTTTTTCATTCCTATCTGATATCCTATTAGTAGTCTCTCCTTTCAAATACCACATGTTTGAATTTTGTTTATCTTTAAATATATTCAAGTAGGATTTTTGGCCAAAAATCTTCATTCAGGATTAGTCAAATTAATAGGAAAAAACAAGAAAACAAAGAAGTAATAATGAGGGCTTAGCTCAATGGGTTCTTGGAAGTTTTTCTCTTTTTTTTTTAGGATTTATTGTGTTTCATTATGATTTGAGTTGTTTCCACTGTCTGAAGAATCATTGTGATGTGGCATATAGGTATAAAACTTGCATTGCCTGCCTGAATATTGTCTCCTCAGTTAGTCAATTTCATAAGTTCTTGAATCTTGCTAAATCCAGTCATCAAATTGGGCTTGGTTTTTGGCTTTCTTTCCATAGGAAAAATTCACCCCCCTCACTATTTGTTGAGTCACTCAATCATTAAGTTTGCACTTTGTGGTTAGCCTCACTACCTTGCACTTTCCCTTGCACTCAGTCTCTCCCTTTGCACTCACAACCATCTAAGATTGCCCTATAGTACATGGGGTGGTCATGTGAAAGTAAATTAACTCACTCAACTCCTCTACTGTAGTTTGCCAACCTATATAAGATTTCTTCTTTTACAATGTCAAATACTTGCTCACCGGGAATGCTTGCCTCACCCCTTACAATGATGATATCCATCAGGTAGGAAGATCCAGAACTTCTTGGGCCCAACAACCTTTAGATCCTGTCCCTTCTTCTAAATCTCCTTTGGTTTAACCTCTCAATGATCCCCTTGCTCCTCAACAGGAAGCTCCAATGTACCCTCTTGAAGAAATCAAAGATTCCAAACACTCTTCTAATGAAACCTTGACTCGTGGTAGATCAAGGGTTTGCACTAATGCACCCAAGACCAAAGCCTTGACCTTGCTCTCAACGCTGATCCAGGCCCTTAATCAAAATGCAAGGAATCAAAATGCCTTGAAATCTGGTTCAAGTGGCCCTAGCTTTTGTACTCCGGGAATGAAGCAACCTGATCATTTCACGGGGGAACACTCGCATAAACTTAGATCCTATTTACAGTCTTGTAAAATAATCTTCTCAAACAAACCTCATAATTTTCCTACCAATAGACACAAAGTTATGTATGCGTCTTCCTTCCTTGGGGGAAGAGCCTTGCAGTGGTTCAAACCCTACCTTAAACTATTATCTAATACAAGTCCCACTTGTATTCTCAACAATTGGGAAAAGTTCAAGCAAAAACTGTTCACCCTGTTTGGAAACCCTAATGAATTCCAAAACGCAGAATATGAGCTTGATAACTTAGTCATGAAAGAAAATAGTAGAGTTTCCATTTATATCTTCAACTTCCAAACTTTGCAGTCTTGGGTCCAATGGAACAAGGCAGCTCTTTCATTTCCATTTTTGAAAATGTTTAACGGCACACCTAATTGAGAAACTTGCAGTTGGGGGATATAAGACAACCTCCCTTCAGCAGTTAATCAACTGGGTGATTGAGCTTGATAACAGCTATCACAACAAGAACCGCTCTTGGAAAAACAACCATGGAGTTTCAAACTTTTCTCAAAAGGAAGATGACTTTTTGAAGCAAAACTTGAAGAATCCAAAATAAACCAAACCAAATCCAACCTTGAACTCCAACCCAAAAGGGAAGGCTGTTGCCAAAACTCCAAAATTCCTGGACAAGGAAACCAGGATTCTCCAGAACAAGGAACGGCTAAGGAGGGAAAAGAATGGGTTATGTATGTATTTTGGAGGAAAAAATGATTTCAATAGTTGTGCAAAGCAGCTAGTGCATGAAGAGGCTAAGCAGTCAAAAAATTAGCTTGTAGTTTTTTGAATACTTGCAAGGAAAACTACACATTATCTAAATTACAGCAATTCAATCTTTGCACTTGCAAGTCACTTGGTTCTCCAAGTTCAAGATTTTTCCTCTTCCATTCTGACTATACTCCTTATCATGTTTTACTTGATTCTGATGCTAATTTTTCTTTTATAAGTGAATCTTTTGCCGCTTCAAAAAATCTCATGAATTCCAAGATAGATAAGTTTCCCATCTGTTCACTAAGAAGTGCAACCAAGCCGTCTCATTGGTTTTCCCAAAAGGAAAAATGGACCTTTTCATTTTCCAATTTCCCCAGCTTTGAATGGGATTTACTTGTCTTTGATGTCACCAGAATGGAAAATACCATTCTAGGCCATGACTTTCTAGTTTACTGGAATCTGAATGTGACTTTGCAAGAAGGAGTAATTAACCCTCAAACCTCCAAACCCCAGGACACTAACCCTTCTGTCAAACAGTAATTAAAAAGCCTACCTGACACTGTTGTTGAGTTGGATGACAATTTTCCGCCTGGAGATTTGCAATATTGTGAACTTCATTCCCAAGTTCCCTCTTCAGATTTAGGAGTTATTGCTTATTTTTCCAAATTAACTCTTCCTTGTTTCTTTGAAGAGACACAGACCCCAACCAAATGGTGTATTTTGAGCTCCCTAATCATCTTTCATTGTGCAAGAACTTCAAATCTAGTGCTCAAAGATGACAAGATTGAAGATTTAGAAATCATTTGAGAGTCTTTAACTTTGGTTTATCATGAATTTTCTGATTTCTTCTCAGCTGTAAAGGCAGATAAACTTCCTCCTTCCCATTCTTAAAATCACAGGATCAAACTCACTTGCCCACCACCGGCACCCGGACCAGTCTACTCTCTCTCAAAGCAAGAATCAGTCACGCTTCAAGAATACATTGCGTAAAATTTATTGAAAGGATTTCTTCAACCAAGTGATTTGAATAACGGCTTGCAAATCCTATTCCTCCCAAAGAAAGAGGCGGATTGTTCCTTTGCGTGAACTACAGGAAATTGAACCAAGTAAACTGGAAGAATTCCCACCCATTACCACCTATTTTGCACCTCCTCACTCTCTTCCATGGAGCTGCTTATTTCTAAAAGTTAGAAATTTGAGGGGCCTATAACCTAATTTAAATTGTGAAAGGTCTAGAGTATTTGAATGCAATGATAACACCATTTGGCAGTTATTAGTATACTGTCATTCCTTTTGGCCTCTGCAATGCTCCTTCCACTTTTCAACGTTTTCTCAATGACATTTTTTCTGACCTTGTAAAGAAATACCTTGTGGTGTATCTTGATGATATACTAGTCTACTTGAGAACTCTTAAAGATCACATCACACATGTACAAGAGGTGCTGCAGGAACTTCAAAAGAATAACCTGTTTGACAAAAGCCTCTAAGTGAAAGTTTCATGCTCATTCTCTTCAGTTTCTAGGTTTCATAGTCTTTCAGCAAGGGCTATCAATGGAACCAGCCAAGATTCAGCGCATATTGGACTGGCATGCACCTTCTTCAGTCAAATCCCTTCAAATTTTCATTGGTTTCAGTAATTTTTACAGGAGTTTTATTGAGCATTACACCAAGAAAACCATTAATCTTACTAGCCTTTTTCAGAAAAACACTCATTCTTTTTACAGAAAAAGCTGCTTTGGAGTTCAAAGCTCTAAAGAAAGCCTTCAATACTGCTCCAATACTTGCTCACTTAAACAAGCTAGCTCACACTATTGTGGAAACAAATGCAAGCAACTATGAAATTGCAGGAGTAATCTTGCAGTTTTCTTCCTCTTCTTCCCTCTTTCATCCCGTAGCTTTTGATTCTTAAAAATTGCTTGCTGCAGATATTAATTGCAAGATTCATTAAAAGGAACTTCTTGCAATTGTTTTCTGCTTGAAGAAATGGTGTTCATACCTTTTGAGCCTTATGGAACCCTTTGAGGTTTTAACTGATCACAATTCTCTTAAATATTTCATGAGCTCAAAATTGCTTACACGCAGACTGGAACAATGGGCTGAATACCTCTCCAAGTTCAACATTAAAATCACGTACTTTCCTGGGAAACAAGCAGTAGTGCCTTATGATTTATCACATTGGTATGATGCTTAACCAGGGGGTGGGGAGCACCTTTGCCAATAACAACCCTGAAAATGTTAGGACACTCTTCTCAACCCAGTCTGCCCAACTCAGTTCAATAATCACTCACCTGCAAGAAACAGCTTCTGAACTACAACAAGCTCAACTCAACAACCCCAAGTGTATCAAAATTTGCAAAATTGTGAATCTATTAGATAGTGATGAAAGTATTAATGAAAATGGTTATTTATTTTATAAAGAATGTATATTAGTACCATATAATGCTTGTATTAAGTTAGATATCTTTGATTCACGACAGGATCTTCCGCTTGCTGGTCATCATGGGCAGGATAAAACCTACCAAATGATTGCACAAGACTTCTATTGGCCTGGTATGACCAAGGAAGTAAAAGACTATGTTACCGCGTGCTATGATTTTAATTGTAACAATTCCTCAAAACACCAGAAGTATGGGCTTCTCCAGCCACTTCCAATTCTGTCTGTTCCTTGGCACTTGATTTCTATGGATTTCATTTTGCAATTACCAATTTCTAGTGGTTATGATGCTATTTTAGTGGTAGTAGATTGCTTTTGAAAGATGGCTTTATTTCTTTGCATTAATGTGACTGCCCCTTTGGAACTTAGCTAATTTATTCATAGAATATGCATTTTCAAAACATGGTCTCCCTGATAATATAATTAGTGATTTTGGATATTTGTTTGTCTCTAGCTTCTGGACCTTGCTATGCCAACATTTGAAAATCACTCAAAACTTATCAATGGCTTACCACCTGGAAACAGATGGGAAAAACAAGCAATTTAATTGAATTCTCAAACAGTATCTTCAAATTTACGTTGCCTATCAACGGAAAACTGGTCACAAAGGCTTCCATTAGCCAATTTTGCCTACAAAAACTCCACTCATCCCTCCACCAAACAGTTTCCCTTCCAGAATCTTTATGGTAGAAACACAACTTTCTAATCTATTCATGTTACACCTTCTTGAACTGCTGCCAATTACCTTAATCACATTCAATCCCTTCAATCACAACTTTGAACCAACCTTGAAGCAGCAAATCAGCACTACAAGGAGCAAGCAGACCAACTCTGCACTAAGGCTCCAACCTTTCCATTAGAAGATCAGGTATGGCCCAATGCTCAAAACATTTGCAGTGCTTTCTCAACCCAAAAAATCTTTGAACAGAAGCTTGGCCCCTTGAAAGTAGAATCAGTCATCTGTCCCAAGCTTTTAAACTTACCTTACCTGCAAAATGGAAAGGTATCCACCTGGTCTTTCATGTGTCTCTCCTAGAGCCAGCTTGAGTCTTATACCCAGGAAATACTCATCCCCCTCCGGAACCGGTCAATTTCCAAGATCATTTAGAGTGGGAAGTAAGCCATATTTGGATTCCATTGTTTTCTTCACTGAGACATATCCTTTCCTCAGTACCATCTACCTCAGTCCATAAGCATGACACAAACAAAGCACAATATCAATGGTGCCTTCTGCTTACCTCCTCTGGCTTGCATAATCACCTTCAAATCTTAGCGGCTGACTCAGTATATACTTGCAAATCTTGCAGTTAACTCTACTCCGGTCAACCATCCATTCAAGCTTTGCTCTTCTATGCTGGGTATCATCAACCCTTGGACTTCCATTCTTGGTCACGTACTCTCACTATTTTGCACCCATGCCTAGATAGCCATGCCAACTGTATAGTTTGCAAATGGATTAGTTCCTTACCCTTCATAAACTACACCTCCACATTCACATTGTCTCCCATTTCATTCCTTCCTGTCTCATCTGTTACGTTCTTTTACGCTCAGATTCTATTGTCTTGCACCTACCCTATGACCTTGGAAAAAACTGTACTTTTATTTCATTTCCCATTCTGTTCATGTCATTCATTGCCTCATTGCCTCCTAGCTGTAGCTAGCCATCTATCAGGTTGTATCTAGTCACCTTTGGATTACCTTATAAAGGCTGCGCCACCTGCCTGAAGATTTTCTCCTCAGTTAGTTAATTTCATACATTCTTGCATCTTGCTAAATCCAGCCATCACATGGGGCTTTTTTTTTGTTTTCTTCCCATTGGAACAATTCTCCCCCCTTGCTGTTTGTAAATTCACTGAATCATAAAGTTTGCACTTTTCAGTTAGCCTTGCTACCTTGCACCTGCCCTTGCACTCAGTCTCTCCCTTTGCACTCACAATCATCTAAGATTTCCTTATAGTACGTGGGGTGTTTGTGTGACACTTCCTCTGGTTTGTCTTGGGGTCCACTGGGTAGTTTGGGTTTTCTTCTTTGTTCTATCTCCATCCTGATTATTGAGGAAATTTCTCCTTGGTTATTATCTTCAAGTGCTTTTAGTTGGTCCTTGAGGTCCTTTAATATTTGGTGAATATGTCTTCCTTTATTTTCCTGAATTTTTTATAGGCTAAAGGGGAAAATTTTCCAAGTATCTCTTCTTTTATAGGTAATAACTAATCATTCCAAAGGAAGCAGGCCACTGTTGGGACACCAATTGTGGAGACTCTAAGGGATAATGGTATTCTTTAGCAAATAGCTTGCTGGAAGTCACTAGAAGGGGAGCTTAGTTACTACTAATCTTTAATATATATAGGTAAACTAAGATGGTTTTAAATTTTCTGCCCTTCTGAACTATAATAAGTCTGCACAATCATGTTTTTTAATGAATGGCTAGTTTTCTTTGAGACTTAAAATAGGTCTCTAATCAGACCTAGATTAATTATTAATAGATATTTCTTTTAGAAATTTCAATACCCTTCAAAGTTGGATTGGATTATTGGCAAGCTTCCACCAATTAATAATCAAGAATTTTTGACTTTTTCTGACTATTTTTCCAATTCCAATTAAAGGATTTAAGGGTTGACTAAAAGGTTTTTATAAAGTTGGAGGACCCAAAGATGGTCTTTCCCACAGGGAGCTGGGTGGAATAAAATCTTGGTTGGTTTTTCTGTTGTTCTCTTCCTTTTTTATAAATTTAATAATCACAAATCAGGGCTTTTTTCTCTTAATAATAGGTGCTGAATAACAGGTCTTTTCTCAAGAACCCATCTTCAAGAACACCTGGGGTTGGTTCAAATGGTCAATGATTATTTTTTTTATGATCCTTTATTTCTTTTTAACTTGATTCTGGTTCACTGAAAAGCTTGTGTTAGTTTAGGCAGATGCCATACTGACATAGGGGCAGACATATCATAGGGGCAGATGCTATGCTAGACAAATTGGATATGGCAAAAGAGCCCCCCATAAATAGAAAAATATCTTCCTCAAAGGATGCTCAGGGATCCCCTGAGTGCGGTTCTGAGCCTCTCTCTTCACTTTTGAAGCACAGGAGGTTACAGTTACATGAGGCAATAATGCTAGTAAGAAAAAATGTGAAACAAGCCAAGAGATAGCTGTATTTTTCAGTATACATTTTGATAGACAGGCAAAAATATGAGAAACAGGCTGATATTGGCTATTTATGGAAGATTCTGGGTTCTTATCTTGTATAAAAATGATGCAGAAGTTCCCTGCAGCTTGAGTTAATGTTGCTGGTTGGGAAAAGCATGAAACATGCTTGGCAGCTGCAAGCCCTCTTTGGTTACTGACATTGTATAACTTGCATGATTGAAGTGGTGGGATACTAATTTGTTGGGGGTTTCTGAGGACACTTCTGATACCTTATCATTTACAAAATGTTGCAGTAACTACCACCATGCTGTTTCAATGGCATTATCTGTAGAGATATGAGGTGTTCTGTTTTACTGCATGCTCCCTTGGGTTACTTGAGAGTGTGGTTTGCAGGTGTTGTATGGTTTATATTGTGGCAAACCGAGTATCAGAGTGCTTCAGAGGATGGTTTAGAGGCCTTTTCTGGTGGTTATATTTCCAGAAAGGTCATGTTTACTAACTTGTTATTGCTGGTTTGTGAGAATCAACACGTACTTGGCTGCATGAGCCCCTGCTTTTGTTGGTGCATATAAGGAGTGTTGTATGGCTGGAATGGTGGAAAAATTAGTATCAGAGTGCTTTAGAGGACGGTTCAGAGGCCTTATCTGGTGGGGAAAATGCCAGAAAAGTCATGTGTACTGAGCTGTTATTGCTGGTTGGTGACAATTGAAACATACTTGGATGCATGAGCCCCTACTTTTGTTGGCACATATATCAGTTTTGCATGGCTGGAATGGTGAAAACTGAGTATCAGAGTGCTTCAGAGGAAAGTTTAAAGGCCTTATCTGGTGGCTAAATATTCATAAAATTCATGTGTACTGGGTGTTTATTGCTGGTGTGTGAGAATTGAGATGTACTTGGCTGCATGAGCCCCAGAAGCATTGTGATGTGGCATATAGGGGGTGGAGATTTGAAAATCTATTCCACTATCCAAAAGAAATGCCTTTTAATTTTTTTTTTTTGAAATATCCTTCATAATTTTTTACAAAAGGTTTAATCTTAAGAGATTGGTGTGTGGTGGGAACTTCATGGAATTTTTTGAAACAGTCCACCACTTGTGATTTATATTTCACTATATAGAAAATATGTAAGAATTATATTATTCTATTATTTTGAATCAGTCTCCTTCTACTCCCTTTGAACAAGGATTTATCCTTCCAATAAGATCAATATGTATAAATTGAAGAGGTCTGAAAGGATTCAGAAGAAATTAAGAAAACTGGATCTGTTAAGATTTATAAATAGCACAGGACTTTCATACAATTTCTATATGTTGGATGCCAGACATTTCCTCAAGAGGTTTTTGGTGGGATGGCTGGCTTAGTAATTTAGAGACTCAAATTTGGGGCATATTTCTGATTTGATATCTCAGTTAGAAATTTATGCCATATAAAAGAAGCTGAAGCTTAAAATAATGAAATAATTTAGAAAACAGCCTTTAAAGAGAATTTTCTTATCATTGGCCACACAAAATTTATTATTTCTATTTTGATAGGGGTTTTACCCATTCCCAAAGAATTTTCCAAGACTTATAATTGTTCCATTTTTTGTGGTATCTGGAGAAAATTGAATTTTATTGGTGCCCAAGAGGTTTAATTGAGTTTAAAAATGCCTTAGACTTCAAATGTAAACAATTTTAAAACTGTTTTTTATCAAATTTTATTTTAGCTTTGAGGTGAGAAAGGGAAATTTTCATAAATTTTAGGTTTTTATGCCTTAATTTGAAGATAAAACCAATGCACCAATGTTTAAATAAACAACGTGACTGGTGATATTCATGGAAGGCCATGATTTTATGAAAAATCCTTGATTTATATTTCATTTTTAGCCAAATTCACTTATTTACTCTGTCCTTGAATTATGTATTTTATTTTGACTGAACTTCCTTGTTTGTGATTGAAAAAGAATCTGGGTGAAAGATTTATTGTTTATTTTCTTATAATTATTTTCAGTTGTTCAAAATTCAATAGAAATTTCTCCAGGAGCTGATCTTTTTTCTTCTAAAGGAGTCAAATATAATTTTGTTACAATATATTTTCCTAGAAAATTTTTATTAATATGAAAATTCCTGGGGATTCCAATTTTAATACCAGCAGATTCAATTGATTGGATGCAGAGATAAAGTGACATCAATAAGGTTTCAATCTCAATACAAGTGAAAAAATTAAAAGAAGGTCCTGGAAAATTCTGGTGGAGTCCCAATATACTTTGATTTTTTTAATTCTTGATTTATTTACCAATAATGAAAGGATTGCTTTTTTTGGTCTCATTCAGTATTCTTCTCATTTTAGCTTTTTGATGTTCCAAAGAATTATAACAGGCATGTTTCTTTTCTTATAGATGACTTATTTTGCTTCTTGAGGATTCACAGATGTAATGGTGGGATTTTATTTTTTTAAAAAAAGGAAGAATTTATATATACCAGCCACCTTTAGGACCAAAAGATAATATATGATAGCACACAACCCAGCAAAATTGACAAGATACAAGAGCAATGCAGAAAGTAGGTTAAGATGTGAAAATAAAAAAAAATGAAATTAATCTGATGATAAAAAAAATGATTAAATAAATATTAAATGTAAAATTGGGTTATGAAATTTCATGGATCTCACTAAAATCACAGGTGAATTAATTTTAAAATTTTCCTTTCCCACAGCTACTACTCTATCCAGCTTTTATTTTTAATTTTAAAAAAATAACATTGAAATTAACTTATTAGAGCTTCTTAGAGGTCTGATTCAATCTCTCTTGAAGCAAGAAATTTCAAAATTTTGAGACCATATTTGAGAAAATTTGAAAAATAATTTCTTTGAGAACAATATTTACATACTGGCTCCAACATAATATTCCTCCCAACAAAATGTGGAATCCTTTGATTAAATTTTTACTACAGTAAAATTAATCAGGTACATCACAAGAATTCCTATTCATAACCACCTATTTTGAATTTATGATTCATTTTAAATTAAGCTACTGATTTATTGAAGTGTGGATTTTAAAAATCCTAGAACTTGATGTGAATTTACCAATTTCATGATTATTTGGAATCTATGAGAAATTATCTTTGAAGATTTAAGTGCAACATTTTTCATTATTTCTTATGAAATTATCCGCGTAATTTCAAAAAAAAATTCAATGGAATTTTTGGTGATTTTCTAGTTTTTATTTTATTTTATTTTTTCAAAAAATTCATCTTTTATTGGAGGAAAATCAAAGAACCATTTGAAGGTGCAAGAATAATTTTCACATATTTGAAGTAAACAATTTTGTGCCAAAATGATAAAGTGAAAATTGAATACTAAAAACCCTGGCTTTCTTGGGTTAATATTTTAGAACAAGAGATTTTCAATCCATCCATAAAAATTGCAGAAAAATTCTTTATTTAAGTATTGTTTTGTTAATAAAGCTTGGACTGGGCAACTTTTTTTTTGGATTTTCATTTTTAATCAGTTTTTTTCCAAGTTTTAGCTTTGAATTTTGAACCAGTTTTTTTTTCAATTTACCCTCCCAGATTTTCCCCCCTGCCCCCTGTTTGATTTTTTTCTTCCATCCTCCAATTTGATCCCATTTTTTTCACCCTCCAATCCAACCCACATTCCCCAGCTCACCATTGATCAACACAAAAATTTATCAACCCAGAATTTCCAACATCACCATGCCACCATTTCCCTCTATTGGTCAGTCATCAATTCATGAAGCTTCTAGCCAACATGCTCTTAGCATTTCCAATGTTTTTTTTTTAATTTTTTTTGCTTTTTTGCTTTTGTTTATTTTTTTGGAAGGGGTGATCTGCTTGACTTCTTTTTGAAAACTCCATTAATAACATTGTAGCAGAGTCAACTCCTTTGTTGGGATTCCATTGATAAAGTTGTATAATAGTGAAATTTTTATCCCCAATATCTTGTAAATGCAATGAAAGCATCAAAAAGATTCCAAGCTTTTCAGAAGTATTGGAGTAGAGGTTTAGAAAAAAATAATGCTAACCAAGTCTTTTGGGTAAATGTGAGGCTTGGAATGGAACATTGGAGGAAATTCCAAGAAGATGAGGAGCAAAGGGGACCAGGTTGCAATTTGATTCATAGTCCTGAAGTGGATGAAAATGTAATTATCATCAGATGCTTGATGCACACAATGGATGATGATCTGAGAAAATTTGTGATTGACGTGAATCAAGGCTGGATCCCTCCAAGGACTGACTCTTTGGGCACTGCCAGGTTTGGTTGTGGAAGTTGAGGGAACATGATGGTAGAAGAGAGCTTGATACTTGGACCTGACTGTCATTGCTTTTGATTGTATTAATGATCCATTCATTGCAACTCAGCTGGCATTCAATTTAATTTCATTGTTTTTTTCAAAAACAAAGGGAAATAAAAGAAAACAAAAGCATTGCACATCAAATTGTTACTAGAATACAAAATGTTGTTTGGGGGTTTCCCTTGCATTCATTCAAGAAATTAGTCTCAGGTTTGAATGAATACAATGATAGTTAACCTTTCAACTTGAAAGAAGCTTCATATATCAAGGGTTGAACCCTCTTGAGTTTAAATTCCCCCCCCCCCCTCCCTCCCAAAAAAATGAAAAAAACAGCAATCCTAAGAGCATTTTGGTTAGAAGCTTCATGAATTGATGACTGACTCATAGAGGGAAGTGGTGGAATGGTGATGTTGGAAATGCTGGGTTGATAAATTTCAGAATCAATCAATGGTTAGCTGGGGAAGGTGGGTTGGATTGGAGGGTGAAAAAAAATGGGATCTGATTGGAGGATGGAAGAAAAAAATCAAATGGGGGGTAGGGGGAAAAATTTGGGAGGGCAGATTGAAACAAAAAACTGGTTCAAAATTCAAAGCTAAAACTTGAGCAAAAAAAGATTGAGAATAAAAATCCAAAAACAAAAAAGTTTCCCGGTTCAAGCTTTCTTAAAAACACAATAAAAGATATCTGTTAATAATATTTTAATTTTTCTTGGCTTTATAATTTCTGCTGGAAATTCATCAGAAATAATTTGAGAACATTCATTAAGTTTACCAATCTATTTGTATTTTATTTTTATGCAAGGATGTTTTGGAGTACAAATATTTGATTATTTAACCTTTCATTACTCAATGTAACAATTAATTCTTGGAATGTTTGACAGTGATGACACCATTGAAATTTTTGTTTCTCAATTTACTTGGAAATCTCCTTGAAACACTATTTTTTGGAAAATTTCAAATCAATAATTTAAAATCTGTTCAAATCAATAATTTAAAATATGTTCAGATCAATAATTCAAAATCTGTTCAAATAAATAAT
The DNA here is from genome assembly GCA_025617555.3 of Puccinia polysora. Lineage (NCBI taxonomy): Eukaryota > Fungi > Basidiomycota > Pucciniomycetes > Pucciniales > Pucciniaceae > Puccinia > Puccinia polysora. The sequence goes on from CM062644.1 coordinate 17,468,065, forward strand.
TTAAAATCCTTTAAAATATTCTATTTATTGAGTAAATGGTTTTGATAAATTCTTTATGTTTTATGAATTTTCAAACTTTTCAGAGATCATAAATTTTTGAATTATTTTTTCAGCAAAAAATCTCTTAAATACAAGCAGGATTGTTTTACTGAAAAAATCCTTGAATAAAAAAATTTCAAATGCATAATTTCCCTATTGAACTAGAGTTTTCTCCTGATAATTTGTTATTTAAAGATCAATTTCATCAAAAGGGTGGGGGGGCAGGGAGATTAAATTTTTTTAGGTTGATGATAAATTCATGACTCAAATGGGCCGTGTTGAATGCTACACAACTGCAATTGAGTTATGTTGCCTCTAAACAACTTGAATGTAGTTTTTTAGCCACCACACAACAGTTCCCTGTTGTATGGCACCCTACACAACTACATTTTAGTTGTGTGGGTATTTACACAACTCAAATGTAGTCGTGTAGCCTGCCACACAACTACAAGTGTTGTGGGCCAAAATAAAAAAAAATAAAAAAATTAAAATAAATTTAATCAAAATTCAAAAAAAAAACAGAAATAAACCAAAAAATCGAAATATGTTGATTTTTTGGTTAAAATAAATAAATAAATAAAAAATAAAAAAATAAAAAATAAAAAATAAATAAATAAATAATAAGTAAATAAATAAAAAATAAATAGAAATAAATAGAAAATAAATTGTGTTTGGAACAACCCATTTGAGGTGTGTATGGGCCCCCACGCGTTGATTGGGTTGTGTGGGGCCCTACACAACTCCCACACAACTGGGAGTCATGAATTTATCATCACCCTTTTTTTTTAACCTTTGTAAGCCTCTCATTTTAAGTAAAAGTAAATTCTTTCAGGTCTTTTGAAGAATCAACTCAAACTGCAAGAGGAACTAATCAAATATTCCAAATGAACCAGAATTTTAGATAAATCAAAAGATGGTTTGAGTGACTACTTGATCAATCATAACAGCATTCCACTATAAGAGGATAGCAAAGTATTTCCTGCTGAACATAAAATCAGGTTAGAAATCTTGGAATCTTGTATTCAATAATCTTGAGCTCTTCATTTTTTTTTGTGATAAAAATTACAAGTTGATTAAAGAATAATCATATTGTCCTGGTATGATAGATGAATTGAACCATTAGGTTACATATTTTTATTATTTTAATATGAATCAATCCTAAAAATTCCAGATCTATGGGATTCTCTGGCCAATTCTAATCCTGGATAGTCCAAAGCATCCATTTTTTATGGAATGCATTTTTTTTAAATAGACCCTTCAAATTTTCATAAAACTATACTATCAATACCGGATTGATTCTCCAAGTTCTTCCTGTTTTTCCATTGTTGAAAATACCAAAAAATCACATTATCTTGAAAAATTCTTGACCAAGAATGTATTCCCAGAAAAAAAATTATATGGAAAATCTTTAGGCAATATTAGATAATCATTTCTACAAATCTTCTGGGAAGAAAATTTTCAAAAATTGAATATTAATCAAAATATTCTGATGAATTATCATGCAAAAAAAAATTAAATAAAGGCCAATGTTAAAGTTGAAACCTTTTGACCCCCTGGCACAACCTAAAAAGGGTTGCATGGCACAACTCACAAGCGGCCGTTTGCAACCTGTTGCAGTTGTGAATGGCTGCTTGGAAGCAGCCGCTCACAACCCAATTTGGAGTTGTGAGAAGCCGTTTGCTACCCACTTGTGGTTGTTAGGGGCTGTTCATGACCCATTTGGAAAAAAAAAAGAAGAAGAAGAGACGTTTAAAAAAAATTGAATAAAGGAATAAAAATCAATAAATATGAATAGAAATAAGGCCTAAATAAAAATAAGGCCAAAAATAAATGAAAAATAATGAAAAATAATGAAAAATAAATGAAAAATAACAATAAATAAAAATAAAGATTCTATGGAGCAGCCCTAAAGTAAAAGCGCCAAAAAATATAGGTTCAAATTGACAGGCCCTAAAGTAAAAATTCCCAAAAAAAGGACAAGTAACTTGAAAAGCCCTAAAGTAAAAAAACCAAAAAAAAAAAAGTTCAACTTGTTTTAAGCTGATCTCATCACAAGAAGTAAAAATACTCCTTATTATGGTATCAGCCCAAAGCAAGTTGAAGCAACTTACCAATAAAATCTCATTCAAAACACTCATCATAATGATGTTTACTCAAAAAACTCAACATAATGATGTTCAGAATGTGATAACCCTTTATATTAATAGAATTACAAGATCAGAATCTTAGACAAAACCCAAATGATGAAATTAATCTATAAGTTAGAATACAACTCAAGTTGATCTTTGAGGTGATAAACCCAATGAGATTCTTTTTTAGATATCATGGAATGTGCTTTTGAAACTATTTTCAGGATTGGAATCACATCTCCCTTAATTACAAGCTGGACCCAATGGTTATTGTTAAAAAAGAAAATGAACATAGGATCTGATTGTTCTTTTACACCCATTTTCATAGTAGTATAAGTACAGCATGAATCCAATGAAATGAAAAATATTGGTCTTCCATAAGTATCTGCTATCATTTGACCCATTTCAAGCTTTGAAAGCCATTTTGAAGAGGGAATATTTTCATTGATGTCATTGACATCAAGTATTTTTTCTATCTTTTCAACGTCTGTAATGCCACCAAGGATCTTAGTATTTTTCCTCCATGTTTCAAGAATTTCTTTTCTTACTTGAAACCATCCAATCTCATCATACCCAATTGATTTAGAAATGACTCTAAATCCACAATTTCCATCACCAACTGGATCCCAAACCAAACCCAAGAACTTATGTAAGTTCTCAGGTATTTGATTGAGGTGATTCACTTCCTAAAATCAAAAATTAGTTAGCCACAATTCTAATCTCTTTAAAGGGATCACCACTCACCAAGGATGAGCTTCTGCTTGACTCCTCCATTGCATCTGCTTCATCCTTCAAAAAGGAATCTGATTCTAACAGCACCAAACCCAACAAACTTCCAGTCTCTTCCACTGAAATATGAAATTCAAAATAAGAGCCATCCTTTCACTACAGAAATAATTACCCCATTAGTTCATTAAACCATAAAAATGAACATTTATCAAAATCAAAGACTTACTAACTTTGGTCTTTCTGATCCCCTTTTAAGTGTTTCTTCAGTCTCATCCTCTGAAATATGATATTCATATAAAGAGCCATCCTTGCACGTCAGAAATCATTTTCCCCTAAGTTCATTGAACCATAAAAATGAACATTTCTCACTCAAAATAAAAGGCTTACTTTCTTTGGTTTTTTGGGTCCCCTTTTAACCCTTTTTTCCCTCTTAATTTCTCTTTCAACATGCTCAAATTTTGAAAGCTCACAATGGGTTGCTTTAAATTTTGGTTGAATGCGGCTTGACCTTAAAACTTTGGCTCAATCCTTGGCTTGAAAATCAAAGCGGCTGTATTCTTGAGCGTTGAACTTAGAATCTCCAACCTAACTTCTTTAGGTTGTTCCCTATACATTGAATTTCACTTGTTCAACATTTGAGATTCTTCATCAAGCCCTGAATCTGCTTCAAACTGTCAAAACCAAAAGAATTATCAATTTTTCAATCCAATAATTAATCTTTCAATCCAATAATTAATCTTTCAATACAAGAATTAATCTGTCAAGAAAATAGTTAATCTGTCAATCCAATAATTGGTACCCTTCAAAAAACCCCACTTACTTCATTGGAAGGGTCACAGTCTGACTGCCACTGAGTATGAACATCCTCAGGCACAATGGATCCTCTTGACGCTAGTATTTCACCTAAAATTTGGGTACACAGCAAGCCCATTGTTTTTGAATATGACTTGGAGCACACCTTGCCATCATGGTTGTGCTTTAACCTCTCAAATTGTTCTCCAATGAGTTTCATTGCCTCAATTGACAATTTGTAACCCAAAGGTAATAGTTCTGTTGGAAGACCTGTTCCCAACTTCATTCTAGATTTTTCAAGTGGTGCATGGACTGATTGGAAATTCCTTTTAATAGTTCCTTCAAGGTTTTTCCACACATCCAAAATGTTCCCCAAAGATCCCACGAGTAATCATTTCAAAGTAGAACGGGCCCCTTCTACTCAAGACGTTGTTTTATTTCCAAAGTCTGGGTAGAAACAATTCCAAGCCCTTACAAACATCTGTTTGATAGGGAAAATATTCTTTTCCATATACTTGAGTACATCCTTGCAGTCTTTCAAGAAACACTGTATACAAGTTTCAAAGTAAGAACTCCCAACAGAGATCAATAGAACAAGCAATAAATTGTCATACCCCAAGTTCTGCATCATTTTCTTCTGCCTCCCCCTTGGTCTTAGAGGCCCCATACTTTCCCCAAAGAGTCATAAATTTTTGCCATCCTTCATTGTCATTACTGAAGCACACTTTACAGTTTGCTTGAATTTTTTTAGGCAAGTTCCATGTACAAAACTGTCTGGATTATGTCAAGTAATTCAATACAGTCTCCCCCACTCTTCCCTCAAGTTTCACTCTGCACGCAATTCTCAAATTCCACAAACTGACTCTCAACTGTCACAGACGGTCAAGGCACAACCAGATGGACAGCCATGGGGGGACAACTCACAGAAGACCTTTGATTCTCAACTCAATCCCCAACCTGACTCACAATCAATTCCCTTGATTCTCTTCTTTCCTCATCTTCTTTTTCTTTTATTTCTTTTCTTCTTTTTGTTTCACTCACACTCAAGATTCACACTCAAGATGCCATCTCAACCCAAACTCCACAATTGTCCGCTCATCAAGTTCTGACTGGTAAGAGTGTCATTGTTCACCATCATATGTGATCTTTCTAAATCTGATCATCAATCCTCAACCTTGCTCAAAGCTTCTGGTCATCCAACCCTCAGCTTCCTTGTCCTTCAATTCTGCACGCATTGCCATCTCAGATCCTGCCAGCTAACTTGTTGCGTCTTGTTGCTAGATGTTTGTTTTCCTTTGTTGTATTCCTTTATTTTGTTCAATTATGTTTATTATTTCTCCTTACTTATGAAGAACTTGGCACAGCCCTCTTTGTTCATTATCTCTTTCATAATCTGTCAGTAATCCAAAAGATGACTCAGGGAAACTTTGTTTTTTAGCAAAAATAAGAGCTTTTTCATGGTCCGTCATAAAGACTTTTGGAAGCCTCTTGGGATCATAAGCCAACTCCTTTAATGCATTCAACGCCAAAATTTAAAACCCATATGTTTCTCTTTTTATAAAAACAAAAGCCTTTGTAAAAGTCTTTTTGTTGGCAGTCATTCCTACATCATGCAATAGAGGGATGTTGTACCTATTTGTTTTATAAGTACAATCCAAGAATGTGATATGATGGAATTTTAAAAAAATTTCTAGACTTGGGATGAGCCAAGAATAGGGCCTCTGAGTGACTCACTCCACCAAATTTTTACCTGGAAAGCCACCAGGATTCCTGGAGCATTTCCAATAGAACATTCATAACACCTTTCCCTTCCAGTTCTGCTTGCCTTACCTTCCACTTAGTTTTATATATTTTTCTATTGTCAATTTATTCTCCACCATAAATCTTGCTCAATTTCCTTTTAAGTTGAACCATATTGAGCCCATCTTTCATGACTTCCATAAGTAAATCTAATGCTTGAGCTGGTATTCTGCTCAGTTGAGGATGCACTGAAGGACTTTCTGATGGTTTATGGTTGTGTAGGCCGTTTCTAATGGAGAGATGCCATGTGGGATCTGCTACTTTCATACTTGCATGGATCATGAATTGACACCTGAAATTTCTAATGTGAGTTTGCCTTTGACGTTTGGTGAGACATGTCCCTTCATATAACCCAAATCTTTCACAAGCTAGATTGACTTATTTTTCTCTCCTTGACTTGAAAGTTGCCAATTCTTAGCCATGCATGGCTTCCCATTTCTGAAAATAAATCTTGGTTTATTTCCTAGTAGCAAAGGCTCTAACAGGAGGAGGGTCAAGTTGGTCTGGCACCCCTTATTTACATTGGTATTTGTCAATCCAAATCCTTCTCAGTCAAATGAAATATGAAATTTGAACCCACCACCTTTAGTCAATTCAACTTGTGATGGAACATCTTGTTCCAGTTGTGAAGAAACATCTTGTTCCTCAATTGTTACTCTAGATGAGGATGCAATTGGGAATTCCAATTTTTTCTTTTCCAACTCCCTACCCAAATCCCTAGGTTCCACCAAAACTTTGTTAAGTACACTTTTAATTAAGTCCTTTAACATAGCCTTGTTTAATCTGGGAGGGCTTGGGCTTGCCACTGTTCCCATAAACCAAAAAAAAAAAACAATTGAAGTTTAGTATTCCATGCAAATTTCAATCCAAAAAATCCAAAAGTTTGCTCACTTTTGGGTTAAGAAAAATTAATTTTGAGAAAAATTAATTTATGCAACAGGCAAGTGGTGTGGGTGTACGTGAGTGTTTGATTCCAAGTTTCAAATTTTCTTTTTTTGGTTCAATAATATTCCCACATAGTATGCCAGATCCCCAGATTTGGGTTGACAGCACTCACATGTGATCCAGGTGTGCCTAGGTAACCCAAATCCCCCCTCAAATGGCTTTGAAAACACACCCCACCCCTGCTTGCAACTTGTGCATCCCCCAGGGGGAGGCAAAACTGTGATTTCAACACCAAATTGGGTTTTAAATCCTTGATTGCAACCCAATTTGGTTTGAAAAAGGGTGTCAGCTTGCTACTATTGCAGAGCAAGCTGCTAAAGTAACAAAAATAACATAAGAATAATAATAATACAATTAACCTAAGAAGGAGTAGGAAAATTATAAATATTATTACAGAAATGGGTTCTCCACCCAAAATTAGGTAGGGTCACTTTCTGACCCCACCCTTGAAATCCAACTCCTTATATTTTTAAATAATTAAGGAAAGAAAAACCAAAGTACTACGGCTCCATTATTGAGCTTTTTGGCCAATTAAATATTTCACACACATTGTCACGTATAGGTTTCACACCTAAAATTCAGTCAGAATTGAGGTGTTGTGTATATTTTAGGAGTTACAGGCAGAAATGTGTTTTGTCACAATTCCCGCACGCAGCCGTGGCAGCCAATGCACCCGCGCGCGGCTGAGATATAGCCCTGTCACTCCGTCGAGGTTGTGTACGCAGCCCCAGGCCTCTGACAAGTACGCAGCCGCAGGACTACGGGTTGACAGAGTGACAGGCGGCCTGAGAGGCTCAGGTACCGCGCAAACATGCTACAACCTACATGGGAACATTCTGCATATGTAATGAATCTTCCTGTGGATAGTAGACAGTCTAAAAATACATAATATTATATAAAAATACATAAATAATCCTTATACGTATTTTTTATTTAATATAATTCAAAGTACCAAGAATGTCGAAAATAAGACAATGACAACTTCTAAAAATATATTAAAATAATTAATATACTTTTATGAGGATTTCTAGACACCAATATTTTCGTGACATACTAAGAAAACTAATGATGTAAAAGTATTACATGAATTCACATGACTTATATTTTTAAGTAATTATCTTAGTAAATCAACTGGAACTCAAAAATAAGGAGTAAAATCAATATTATGACTTTTACTCCAGTTTTATAATACATAATGAGAACTTACCTGACATCAAGATGTCTGTAGAAATGTCTATTTATATAATTATTAAATTACTGGGAACATTTACTAAGGATAATTAATTAAATAATACATAAACAGTACAGATTAGTGTTATTCACATGTCCTAATGTCTATTATAAAGTGGAATAATTCCCATACCCTGAGGAATTAGATGCTACCCGTGCTATAGCACCAAGAACATATGACAGGCTACCCCTGGTTACCCTGCTAGCCTTAGTGTCCGTCCCTTTGAGCACCTACAACCCTCAGAAGGACAATATTGGGACTCCAAAAGCTATAATTAAAGAGCTCTTTTGAGGATATTGATGGGGAGAGACCCAGTTATATTCATATCCAGACACCGTGCCAAGGTAATCAAGTACTTATAAGAGATAAGTAAGTGATTTATGGCAATGTCTGATCAATAAATATCCGTCCTCAACCTCTTTTTATCAATTAAAACTGCTGAACAACCTTATAACCCCAGTATACAGGTTTAACCCATCAGTAAACGTCTCAAACAGATACCCAAAGGATTTAATAATATACCAGTAAGTTTTATTATCCTTTCTCTGTGGTGTTAGCTTGGCTACAAGGCCCTGCCACTCCACTGTGTATTTTATATACATATTATCTTTGGTTAAAATATTCTTTAAACTAAAGAGCCCAAAGTAACCAGGACTACGTGTTTTCATACTGGAATCCCTGAAGAGAGGTGTTAAAGATCCCCAATATAATTGTGGGCCCTCTATAAAAATATTTAATAATCAATCTATTCATATTGATTTAAAACAATAAACAATAACCAAACCACTTAACCTTGCAATAAGCTTAATCCAAATATTTTATGGATTTTTGCTGCATTTATTAAATAATATATTTATTATTTACTCTATAACCTCTGGTAGCTAAAGGATAGCAAGGGTCTTGGCATCCAGGAGGCTGACAAAGGGGGTTCACAACCCCCCGGGGTATGCGCAAGTTGCTAGCAACCTGGCTCTCTACTTGCTGGGCCATGATTGGCTGTTTGCAACCCTGAGGTTGAGAACTTAAAATTTTCCTTAAAAAGGTATTAAATGATACTCTCAAAACTTATTTTTGAATTTATCTCAAATGAAAAACAGAAATTTTTTTAAAAAAAAAAAAATTGTTAAAATTGACCCAATTTTCATAAATGGAATCCAATGATTTTTGAAACAAGATTAACCCTTCCATTTTTCAAATTTCCAAACACCCTTTTAGCATCAATTAAAGCCTATTTTCATCAACGGTTTTCATGAGAATATCATTCTTTTAAAAAACTTGCTTTTTTACTCAATATCAATCCCACAAGATCGAATTAATAAATAAAATATATATAAATCCAGGTTAGCAAGATGTGCCAGGAAAATAAAATGGGGAAAAAATTTATTAATTTTTCCTAAAATATCCTGAATTTTGGGATTCATAAACATTTTCAAAAGAATGTATCATATAAAGATATTCATAAAATAAACTCTTAACTCTTCCAACCAGAAAAATCACTGCCTTCAAATAATTTTTTGATTCCCAATTTCTCTCAAAGGGTATCATACATTTGAACATAAATCTTTTCTTTTTTTGAAAAACCTGTACTTGAATATTTTTATGCAAGATAAGGAGCTTCCTGCAAACTATTGGTCCTTTGAATGGTTACCAAAATTGAAATATCTTGGTGTATCATATACCTATTCCCCATACCATGCAAATTAATTTAGAAGCCGTTGAATTTAAGGACCTCTTTTTGGCCTTTAAGAGAACTAGAAGATGATTTGACTGGTTCATCAGAATAATTTTCTTTGAAGTTCCTTATTGAATTGAGGATGTAAGTTTTTAGCAGGAATATCTTGACAGTTTTAGGACTTAGATTTGAAAATAATTTGAAAAAATTTTTCACTTCTTTCATGAATTTTTTTTCTCTTTTTCTTGTTAAAACAGTTATTTACTAATTGTTAAATACATTTCTTCATTAATTGATTTTATTTTATTTCAAATCAGCTTTTGGGAAGGTCTTTCCTCCCAATAGTAGTTATCTTTAGCTTTCAATTTTTACCTCATGATTCTACTCCTATCAGCTGATTCCTTTCCTTTAAGCTTGAGTTTGGGAATCTCCTATATTTAATGTGTCTTTCTATTTTTATTCCAATAAATTACTCACAACACACCCTTTTCTTGGAATTTTAACCCCAGATGCGAATAAATTTGGCATGCAGAGGTCCACAAACCACCATGGTTTGTGTGTACAGTCCTACAGACCATTTATATTGGTTTGCACAGTCCAACAGGCCAAATTTGTGTATGATTTGGCATGTGGACCACTGCATGCCAAAAGTTGGTATGTTGCTAAAAAAAGGTTTAATTGAAACCTTTGAAAAATTTCTAAAAGAAACTGATAATCAAGTTTAAATGAAAAATAAATATTTAAAAGTAACCTACTAATAATATCTACAATAATTTAGTAACAGTGATATAATAAAAGGAAATGCATATTTTTTTTTTCCTTAATAAAAAATTGAATTTTTACAATCATTAAGGGAAAAATCATAAAGAATTTTAGCTTCCTTTAATTTTATTCCTTTCAATAAATTATCTTATATATCATAAATTTTATTTTATTCAATATTCATTCTTTATATCAAGATGATCGTAAGTATTCTTAATATTTTTTGAAAATTTTTAATGATTTCTTTTTCAGTAATTTAATCATTTAATTTCTTTTTTTGTTTTCAGTGATACACCAATGATTGGTGTGTGCAACCCAAGTTCCAATGAATTTGATTTTCAGTGTTTCCACACACTAATTTTCTTCTTATTCACAATTCCACACATCAAATCATATGCCATCTTGTGGCTTGTGGGACTTTGCACACCAATGAACTGGTGTGTAGGACTGTGCACACAAACCATGGTGGTGTGTGGACCTCTGCATACCAAATTATCATCAAGTGGGGTGCAAATTCCAAAAGAAGGAGTGTGTTTATTAATGTATTATTATCAAAATAGCTAGCCCCTATTCAATTTGAAACATTTTACTTAATTTAATCTTCATACCTTTCAATCTTATGTTAATATTTTGAGACTAAAATTAATCTAAGTCCTTCTATCCCTTTCCAAATGTTCTTCTTGTTTGACATTTTTTTTTAATTTCATTCTAGATATTGTCCTTCCCTTTAAGTTTTTCTTGCCATTCCCTCTTCCCTGATCCTTTAAAGCCACAATTTTGAAACAATGATGGCTCCCTTTGGGTGAAAGTTCAGTTGGAATTTTGAGTTGTTGGTAACCTCCTTGTAAACTAAAGTTAATCATGGGTACCCCTGGAAGAGATTTTAATTTTATTGGAACACTCTTCTCCTTTTTTTTTTTTTTATTGTTTCAGAAAGTTTGAGGGCCAAGTTTCAACATTGACCTATTTCATAGAAATATTATATTGAGTGAGAAAGTCATTGAACTCAATGAGCCTTCCACAGTGTCTAATTTCATCAAAAATATGGCCAAAATGGATCACCATGCTTCTAAATATATTTTTTGGTTAAAGATTGGGTTTGTTACATTTTTTTTTTGTATTTAAAACTTTAATAATTCAAGATTATTCTATAAAAACTTGATATTATTTAAACCAGTGAATTTTATAAATATTTTAAGAGATTGACCTGTGATGGAAGTGCTATTTCTATTTTCTGAATTAAAAAAGGTCTTTTGATACTTCCAAAAACATTTGAATGTCTCTCCAATTGATTTATCCAAGTATGATTTTATTTAAGACTGGGTACCTTCAAATATTTATTTTTCTTTTTTTTACAAGATGCAATTGGCTTTATTTCCAAAGTGAAAAAAAAGAAAAAAATTCTTATGAATTAATCCACAATTTAATGATATATTGATGAAAATAAACATAAATTTTCAGGTGATCATCCAGTTTGTAAAAATTAACCTCATAATCCTTCATGATCATCAATGAAAAAAAATATTTTCAAACATGAAAAAAAAAAAAAAATTGGTTTCACATTTGAATATTCTCTTGTGCATTCAAACAAAAAATTATTTTTTTTAATATTAAAGTTTAAAAGTATATGTAATTTTCAACAATAAAATATTTTAAATCCATGGTATCCCTGATCTTCTAGATTTTTATTCCCTAGAGTATTCTTCAAAATCCTGGGAAATTGAATTCATTAGTTCTGACTCTCTGTCTATTTTAAAAATAATCTGGGTACTTCCAGTTTTTTTAAATTAATTCTGAGCTGTTTGAAATCCCGATAATAAGAATTCTTTGGGTTTTCAAGGATCATCATACAGAAATCAATCAAAAGTTTTTTTTTTTTTTTAGAATTTGGATCCCAATCCCACAATTTTTGATGGTAGGAATCTGCATCAGGTTTACCTCATACATTAAATCAATCTTGCATGTCTTGTTTCTTGTTGAAAGTTCTTTGCAAATCTCAAATTGAAGGATCAGAAAAAGAAAAATTCAAATAACTTCCAAGTCACCATTCACTGAAATCAATCTTCAATAGATCCCAGGTCTTGGGGGAGGTAACCATCATATCCAGAATACAATGAAAAAATCTTCTCCAAGGCAGTTACTCACTCTCCAATATTCTTAAATATTACTAGATTTACCCCCTCCCCCCCCCCACAAATTTGGGGATGCCTGGTGTGAAGGCTTGATGGAGAGGCAAGATCCTCAAACCTGGTTCAGTGGCTAAGACTTCAGCAAACAACATTGGCTCCTCAATGTTTTTTTTTCAAAGGAGGTTGACTTTGTGATTTGCCAACCCCCAAAAAAAAAAAAAAAAAAAAAAAAAAAAAAAAAAAAAAAAAAAAAAAAAAAAAAAAAAAAAAAAAAAAAAAAAAAAAAAAAAAAAAGCAAAAAGCAAAATGTTTATAGGAGTAGATACTTTCAAATATGTTGCATTTTCCCTACTTCTTCTTATATTCTTCATTTCATCCTCCGTTTGAATGGTTTTGAGGATCTTACTGGTGTTAGTTATACACCTTCCAATACCCTTGATGAATCTATGTTTTTCTGGTGAGTAGGAGTTCTAAACTGAACTTATTGGCCACTAGGTTCCAAGAAGCAAAAAAAAAAAAAAAAAAAAAAAAAAAAAAAAAAAAAAAAAAAAAGGGGGGGGGCTTGCTTTTTTTTTTTTTTCTTGAGGGAATCCTTCAAGATTGATTTTCAACTGATTTTGTTTTTGGATTATTTCACAATAGACCTAGAATCTAAAATCAATCATCCTTTAGGGTTTCTGCTTTTTTTTTTTTTTGATATCTTCAATCTTTCTTATTAAATTGATATATATATATTTGGATAGTTTCTATATTCTCAAATTTATATTTACTTGATGAAATCCCTATCTCTTCATCAAATTAATTTTAATTCTGAATATGTAAACCTACCACCCTGCCACACTGATCTCAGTGGAAGCCCTTCCAATCAGTCACAAACTCCCTCAAGAATCATTAAAATCCACTCAGATGGTCAGAATAAACTTATCTGCAAACTCCCACAAGGTTGACACTAAGATCAAACAGACCAATCACCAATCCACTCAAGTCCTCAATCTGAAAACTTTGCTCTCTGAACTAAGTCAGTTTTTTTTTTCTGCTCAAAGTCTCCAACTCAGACCTCATCTGCTCTCTTTCTTCTTATCCTTATACCCTCTCATCTTTCTCTTCTATATATTCTAACGTGTTTGAATTTATCAATCCTATTCATACTTGTGTTCCTTTATTTGAGACATCCTATCCTGTACCCTGTTTTTTTTCAAAACTCTGATCCTCAACTCTCTGGTTTATGAAACTTTTACTGAGTTGATAAGCTTCAGTTTGATTATTTATCTCATCATTGATGATCTTCCAGTCTTTTCCCTCACAAGAACCCCTAAATCAAAACTCAAGATATACATTTATTGAGTTATTTATTTTTTGTTGTCTGTGTGTGTGTGAAATCAAGTTTCCTAAACCATACCCATTTTCATTTTTCCCAAACTTTATGCCACTTCATTTACTTGGTCTCAAGAATCAAGATTATATTTTGTGAGAGGGGTGCTGTTAGATCCTGTTTATTTTTTGACTTATGGATCCCCCCCATAAGGATCTCTCTAAGTTTTTGATTCTTCTTTCAGATCTGGTTTGGGATCCATCTAAGCTTGAGGAAAATCTCAATCATTCATTCATGAACCATATTAATAATCAAGGAAAAAATATAAATTACATATAAAATTTTTTTTTTTTTAAAAAAAAAAAAAGAAAAAAACAGTTCCCCCAATCATCACCATGGAATCAATTGAGGGAGGGATAGAATAATATTTCTCTTGATTGATTCTAATTTTTTTTTTTTTTTTTTTTTTGTGTGTGTGTTTATTTATCTTTGAGTTTGCTTTGAATTCAATAATTCAATCCAAGCCAATAATGTTGAATCTTTGATTATTATTATGATCAATTTTTAATCATCAGATCAAAAGATTCCTCAAATTGAATCCTTATTCGAGCCAGACCCCGGCCAGCTTCGAGAGTCCGAGGTGGAGTCGAGGCAGTAGTAACAGTGGTAGTAGTAGCTTGACTAGGTTGACTCGGGGGACGATCGGGGAAGGAGGCAGTGACGGGGAGAAGAATCGACATCGACCAGAGAGGCTGGAGAAGAGTGAGAGGAGAAGAGGAAGGCAAGAAGAAGAGGAAGGCAAGGAGAAGAGGAAGGCAAGAAGAAAGCAAGAAGAAAGCCTGGAAGAAAGCAAGAAGAAAGCCTGGAAGAAAGCAAGAAGAAAGCAACAAGAAAGCAAGAAGAAAGCCTGGAAGAAAGCAAGAAGAAAGCCTGGAAGAAAGCCTGGAAGAAAGCAAGAAGAAAGCAACAAGAAAGCCTGGAAGAAAGCAAGAAGAAAGCCTGGAAGAAAGCCTGGAAGAAAGCAAGAAGAAAGCCTGGAAGGATCAAGATCGATCGAATCAGGAGGAGAAAGTTATCGAGTATTGATGACAAGTTGAAGAAAGAAAGTACTGATCGGATGAGAAACTGAAGAGGAAAGAAAGCACATCTAAAGAAACTCAAGTAGAACTCATCATCACTCTCACTCGATCGATGGTCATCCTCATCCTCATCCTCATCCTCATCTTCATCTTCATCGGATTATGAACCATGCCACGCGAATTGATCACCATCTCAGCCGGTCAAGCGGGTAATCAGATCTCATCCGAGTTTTGGCCTCAGATCTGCGCCGAACATGGCATCTCACCCACCGGATTACTACTACCACCACCAACAACCACAACAACCTCTTCCAGTCATCATCACACCACCTCTTCAACCGCAACTCACCCTCTCACTCCGAGTAACCATCCTGGCCAGAATCACTTCAACCCATTCCAAACTAACGACTGCTCGGCCATCGATCGCAAGGATGTCTTCTTCTACCAAGCCGATGATGACCATTACATCCCTCGAGCGATCATGATCGACCTAGAACCGAGGGTCATCAATACCATCCTCACCAGTGACTACAATAAACTCTACAACCCCGAGAACGTCTATCTCTCCAAGGATGGCGGCGGGGCTGGTAACAATTGGGCCGCTGGTTACGAGACCGGTGAGAAGATCTACGAGGAAGTCATGGATATGCTCGATCGAGAGGCCGATGGATCCGATTCTCTCGAAGGCTTCATGCTCCTACACTCCATCGCCGGCGGTACCGGTTCCGGTTTAGGTTCTTACCTACTCGAGAGATTATCCGATTCCTACCCTAAGAAATTGGTTCAAACTTATTCCGTCTTCCCCCATAGTGATGATAGCTCCGACGTCGTCGTTCAACCTTACAATTCGATCCTCGCCATCAAACGATTGGTCAATCACTCCGATTCCGTCGTCGTCCTTGATAATGCTGCCCTGGCTAGGATCGTCTTGGATAAGTTACACGTCTCATCCCCGACTTGGCAACAGACCAATCGATTGGTCTCTACCGTCATGTCCGCTGCAACGACCACGTTGAGATACCCTGGTTATATGAATAACGATCTCGTCGGCATGATCGCTAGTTTGATCCCCACCCCGAGGTGTCACTTCTTGATGACCTCCTATACCCCCTTCACCTCCGAACGCGACGGATTCGAAGAGGCTAAGAGCGTCAGGAAGACTACCGTCCTGGACGTCATGAGGCGCTTATTACAACCTAAGAATCGAATGGTCTCCACCGGTGCTACGATCAACAAATCGGCTTGTTACATCTCCATTCTAAACATCATCCAAGGTGAAGTCGATCCAACCGATGTAGGATTCTCTCTCTCTCCTCTCATCATCATCATCCGTACATCTTTTGACCCATACTCCATCTTCAAAGAATCCGAATAAGTTGATCAACATCCTCTTGACGCTTCCCCCCTTGCCTCCCGGTCGTGTTAGGTTCATAAATCTCTTCTGAGAATACGAGAAAGGCATCTGGCAAACTTTATCCCCTGGGGACCCGCTTCGATTCAAGTCGCTCTTACTAAAAAATCACCATACGTCCAAACCCAACATCGAGTTAGCGGGTTGATGTTAGCAAATCATACGAGCATAGCATCGGTTGAGTCTCTAAACCCTAACGATCCCTCCTCTTATCTATCTATCTATCTCTCTGTCTCAAAAAAAAAAAAAAAACAGAGCGCCCTACTCAATTATATTGTAATTGCACCCATGAACGGTGACCAACGGTGGTATTGAATAGTTATTCAAACGAACATTAGATCAGTACGACCGACTAAGAAAACGGAACGCGTTCTTGGATCAGTATAAGAAAACGAGCATCTTTTCGAATAACTGGGATGAATTTGATGAATCCAGGGAGGTTCTGGCCGATCTGATCGACGAGTATCGCGCGGCTGAATCCAAAGATTATGTCGTTCGTCCCGATCCTTGCCTCTGACCTGTCTCCATTCATCTCTCGCGTCAGCCTCTCCTCACCTCTCTCTTTTTTTTTTTTTTTTTTTTTTTTTTTGGCTTGGGTACGTTTTGTTTGGTTTGACAGAATTATACGGCTCCTCATAACTCTTTGGAGGATGATCGGGTGCAAAGGTGATCTTCTTGATCCCCTCCATCCCCCCCCTTTTTTTTTGGCCTTGTGTTGAGCCATGAATGTTACCATTCATCTGATTATTGGACCCCCCCCCCGTCCCCGTTCTCTCTACCCAGAGCATGACCCTAAACGTTTGTGTTGATGATGTGAGTTAGGAATAGAAATGTCTCTAGTCGGTGCCACTCGATCGAACACCTGACAATGTTGTTCCTGCGCACGACTCATGTTTTTTTTTTCCCTTTATCGATCGATGTAATTCTTCATAATCGAGTTTGATGGTGTTATCCACAAGGATCATATTTCCCTTTTATATACATATATATGATTATTACATGTTCATCGAAGAAGAAGAAAGAAGAAGAAAAAAAACCCGCACCGTTCAGGGTTTCCTCTCTTTTCACCATTGGACCCCTGCCCTCCCCTATTTTTTTTTTTTTTGTGGCTATTGCTTTCTTCTTCTCATTCCATTCTCTTTGCGTAGATAACGATCGTTTGGAACGGGCGTTGAGATGAGATCATGATGAAGATCAAAGGAAGTACGTTGATCTTTTTGATTTTTTTTGTGGGGAGAGAGGGAGGCAGGCAGAGAGAGAGGCCTCTAGGTTGGGTGGGATCCTACGTTTAGGGAGGGAGGGAGATAGGTCGTCTTGATCGCCACCGGTCTGGTCATTGTCGACGTTTAGGGAGTTCGTGTCAGGCGTGATCGTAGTCGATTACGATCGAATGAGTAAAGCAATCAAGAAACAAACAAATCAAATCAAAAGATCGATCGGGGAAAAAAAAAATACATGATGTAGGAGACAACATGATTTCAAAAAAAAAAAAAATCAATCGACCCACAAGGAAGAAATAATCCATCAAGGTTTGAATTTGAGGTTGCTTAACAACTTTGATTCGAAAAAAAAAAAAAAAAAAAAAAAAAAAACTGAGAGTCGAAGGTTTTAATGAATGATTGAATTTGAAGCTGCTCGAGGGTAGTAAGTACGTTTGGAACCAGAAGAAAGACACGATAGCCGAGAAATAAAAGGAAGAGATTGATGAGAGGTTCATGATCGGGTTCGAACCCGAAGTGGATTTCTCAAAAGATCGATGGAGAAGGATGAGAGCGAATGAAAGATCATCGGGAGATGGGTTGATTGGTTGGGTGGGAGATTCGATCGTGAGGTACGGCTGGGAAAAAAAAAGTTAAAGATCAGAAGTGGGTCGGATGAATGAATGACTGATGGAATGAAGCCTTGAATTTTGAATCGAGGAGAGAAGCTTCAGATGGGGGGGGGGGGGGGGGAGAAAAAAAAAAAAAAGAGGGATGAAAAAGACGAATTAAGAAGCGAGAAGAAGAAGAAAAGGGAATCGAGTGATGATGGTTATTCAGCTTGAACTCAAGAAAATCATGACCATCATCAATAATAATAATAATGATGATGATGATGATGATGATACAACCTGTTAGTGATGAATGAATGAAAGACAAGAGATCAATGATAGGGAGGGGTGGGAGGGACTGCTGATGTCAAAGAGGTGGATCGAGAGATCGAGTTGGAGTTCGAAGAGAGAGAGAGACCAAGATCCAGCGTCGAAAGAAGGAAGGATCGGAATGATCGAATCACCTTCGAATCACGAGCGTACGATGAAGAAGAAGAAGAAGAAGAAGAAGAAGAAGAAGAAGAAGAAGAAGAAGAAGAAGAAGAAGAAGAAGAAGAAGAAGAAGAATGATCATGGTTGAGAAAGAATTGGTCCTGGTGAGTGCCTCAAACCCTGGCTCCAAGGATCTTCCTTTCGAACACGAGCCCTTGGAGTTGGAGGGTGTGTGGGGTGGGATGAATGTTCCAAGACTCATCAGCTCTAGATCCTTGGCTTGAAATACTCTCTCTCTCTCGTCTCTTAAAAAATGAAAAAAAAAAAAACAGGAGTGGTGGGTAGGTCTAGCTCGATCGTCTTTTGAGCTCATGCGATACTGATTCGATTTGAATTCATGATCACTTGACAGTTGAGCTTTTTCTTCTTCTTCTTCTTTTTTTTTTCTTTGGATTATATTGACTCGTATCCTCCTTCTTCCTCTTCTTCCTTTGTTTTTTTTTTTTTTTTTTTTTTTTTTTTTTTTTTTTTTGGAGCGGAGAGCAGGGGAGGGGGGAGTCTTCATTCATTCATCAGTTTGGATTCAACTCTCATTCAAAGCTCCCAAACATTCACCCATTGTTAAAGTTCTTTCTTTCTTTCTTTCTTCTTCTTCTGTTTTACATTAATTCTTGATTAATTTATGATTCTTGTTCATGTTTGAAGCTGATTTCAAGCACCTGTGAAGGTTTTTCTAACCCATCTTAAGTTTTTTTTTTTCTTTCTTTCTTTCTTTCTTTCTAACTTCTCTTCAAAGCTGTTTTGAAGCTGCCTTGAATCAATATTTCCATCAAGTTCATTATTCTCTTCTTTTATGTGTGTATCAAATTCATCTTTTAAGCTGTTTGGAACAACCTTTACTTCATATTTTTTTTTTTTTTTGGATTTTTTTTTTCTTATGAGACTTGAGAAATTTTTCATACAGATTTTCATCCTCCCTTGAAGCTTCTGTTAAGAAACTTGAGATACTAATTTTTATTAATCTTGCTTTGATTTACGTATTTTGTATTATTTTTTTGCATGATTTTAATCATCTTAAAGGGTCATCATTCCAATTTCAATTTTTTTTTTTTTCTTCCTTGTATATCATTCTTTTTGATTAATTGTTGAATTTCCAAGGCTTCTTCAATCCATCCGCCCCCCCTTTGCCCTCACAGCCTCTCAAGGAAAGGCACCAAAACTCCCCTCCCCCCTACCCCTCCGTTTAGACTTTTTGGATAGGAGCAGACCAAGAACTTTCAACCGGTGAAATTCCTGAAAACCTTAAAATGAATCATTTTCTCAGTCCTCTCCCTGGGTGTTCAAGTTGTGGAAACCTTGACTTGATCAAAAAGACTCATCCACAACCTTTTTCAGTCCAATTCATGCTTTTCACACCTTTCTGTGGTGGAAAAACACACTCAAAGCATTCATCCAAAAATTCATTGATTATCTTTTTCTTTTATTTTGAAACATTCATGCCCTTTTGGATCAATTCAATTTTTTTTTTCTAGATAAAAAGGTTGTGGATTCATTTATTCCAAAGGAGAATAATTTTCAGTGGCCCCTGTATTATAATAAATACTTTTATTCCAAATTCATTTCATTAGAAATAATATTTATGTCTTTTTTCTTTTTTTCTTTCTTTTTTTCTTTTTTTCTTTCTTTTTTTCTTTTTTTTCTTTTTTTCTTTATTTTTTCTTTCTTTCAATATTTTTTTGAATGAATGAACTGGCACATTCTCTCAATACAAATTCATTGGTTTATTTGTAGCTACTTCTGTATATGATCATTTCATTATCACAATCATCATTAGATTTCATTGATATCATTCTATTTTTTATTGGGGGAGAAGGGGGGAGGTTTTGGAAAACCTGGACTCAAAATACTATGCCTCCTCCATTTCATGCGCAGTCATTTTTGGGTTGGTCTTAGTCTAATTCAATAATCTTTGAATTCTTAAGAGACCTGTGATCTTTTTTGACAATACAAAAAAAAAGCATTTTAAAAAAAATCAACACAAGAGAGAGCAGACATCCATCACCATTTTTTCCCCCATTAAATCAAATCTCTCAAGAACCACTTTGTGTTGAATCTATAATCTGATCATTTCAAAAGGAAAAATATATAGATGATTTGAAATCAATAAACTCAAGCTTAATTGATCTGATGAGGGCTAAAATCAAAGCACTATGTGTTTTAGTTGAATAAGAAATGGTTATTTTATTTCCACTAGAGCCCCGTCAAATTCAAAATTCAATTTTTGGATGTAACTGACTGTTGGCTGATAAGGGACATGCCAATGAATAGAATGGTTTCAATCAAGGTTCAAGACTGATTCAGAGGTGCCTGTAGTATGTTTCACTCAAGTTTCAGGTAACATAATCAAATTACTAGGATTATGAACCTTTGAACATTATAACAGAAAAAGAAAGCAAAAACAAAACAAAAAAACTTTTCTTTTTTTATCCAAAGAAAATGAGATTCATCAAGTTGAAACCATGTTTCAAAAAAAAAAAAAAAAAAAAAAAAAAAAAAAAAAAAAGGGTGAGAGAGAGAGAATCCAAGTTATAATTCAAGTCTTCAAAACATTTTTTTTCCAGTGCTTGGGTTCAAACGGTTGTTCTCAAGCTCAGTATTCTCACATTAATACGTGCTCAAGATTTTTGATTTCCAGTTGTCTCTTTATCTATAAATGCAAAAAGATTGAAAAACCTCACACACCTCACCCATTTTTGTGGTCCTTCAGTTTCTATTCATTCATTGATGCTGTTTTGTATGCCAGTTCATTACACTTTTTTTTTGGCTGCTTTGTTTTCCAGCTGCTTTTTTTTCAGTCAACTTTTTTTTTTTCTTGGTCTGCTTTTTTTTTCTGTCTACTTTTTTTGGGGTGATGATAAATTCACAACTCCAGTCGTGTGGGAGTTTTGTAGGGCCCCACACAACCTGTGGGGGTTGTGTAGGGCCCCTTAACGCGTGGGGGCCCATGCACTACACCAAAGGGTTGTCCTAAACACACGCAACCCCTGGGGGGGCATATACCCCCCATATTGGGCATTTTTGATTTCTGTACCCCTGTACACAACAATATTATTTATTATTTATTATTTATTATTTATTATTTATTATTTATTATTTATTATTTATTATTTATTATTTATTATTTATTATTTATTATTTATTATTTATTATTTATTATTTATTATTTATTATTTATTATTTATTATTTATTATTTATTATTTATTATTTATTATTTATTATTTATTATTTATTATTTATTATTTATTATTTATTATTTATTATTTATTATTTATTATTTATTATTTATTATTTATTATTTATTATTTATTATTTATTATTTATTATTTATTATTTATTATTTATTATTTATTATTTATTATTTATTATTTATTATTTATTATTTATTATTTATTATTTATTATTTATTATTTATTATTTATTATTTATTATTTATTATTTATTATTTATTATTTATTATTTATTATTTATTATTTATTATTTATTATTTATTATTTATTATTTATTATTTATTATTTATTATTTATTATTTATTATTTATTATTTATTATTAATTATTTATTATTTATTATTTATTATTTATTATTTATTATTTATTATTTATTATTTATTATTTATTATTTATTATTTATTATTTATTATTTATTATTAATTATCAATTATTTATTATTTATTATTTATTATTTATTATTTATTATTTATTATTTATTATTTATTATTTATTATTTATTATTTATTATTTATTATTTATTATTTATTATTTATTATTTATTATTTATTATTTATTATTTATTATTTATTATTTATTATTTATTATTTATTATTTATTATTTATTATTTATTATTTATTATTTATTATTTATTATTTATTATTTATTATTTATTATTTATTATTTATTATTTATTATTTATTATTTATTATTTATTATTTATTATTTATTATTTATTATTTATTATTTATTATTTATTATTTATTATTAATTATTTATTATTTATTATTTATTATTTATTATTTATTATTTATTATTTATGATTTATGATTTATGATTTATTATTTATTATTTATTATTTATTATTTATTATTTATTATTTATTATTTATTATTTATTATTTATTATTTATTATTTATTATTTATTATTTATTATTTATTATTTATTATTTATTATTTATTATTTATTATTTATTATTTATTATTTATTATTTATTATTTATTATTTATTATTTATTATTTATTATTTATTATTTATTATTTATTATTTATTATTTATTATTTATTATTTATTATTTATTATTTATTATTTATTATTTATTATTTATTATTTATTATTTATTATTTA
Source organism: Puccinia polysora (assembly GCA_025617555.3). Taxonomy (NCBI): domain Eukaryota; kingdom Fungi; phylum Basidiomycota; class Pucciniomycetes; order Pucciniales; family Pucciniaceae; genus Puccinia; species Puccinia polysora. Next base: position 17,490,733 of record CM062644.1, read on the forward strand.
TTATTATTATTATTATTTATTATTTATTATTTATTATTTATTATTTATTATTTATTATTTATTATTTATTATTTATTATTTATTATTTATTATTTATTATTTATTATTTATTATTTATTATTTATTATTTATTATTTATTATTTATTATTTATTATTTATTATTTATTATTTATTATTTATTATTTATTATTTATTATTTATTATTTATTATTTATTATTTATTAATTATTTATTATTTATTATTTATTATTTATTATTTATTATTTATTATTTATTATTTATTATTTATTATTTATTATTTATTATTTATTATTTATTATTTATTATGTATTATTTATTATTTATTATTTATTATTTATTATTCATTATTTATTATTTAGTGGAGGCTACACAACTTGATTTTAGTTGTTTAGCATGCCACACAACTCAAATGGGACGTGTAGCATGCCACATGGCCCATTTGAGTTGTGTAGGGTGCCACACGGCCCATTTGAGTTGTGTACACGCCTCTACACAAATCAAAGAGTTGTGAACTTAACATTACCCCCTTTTTTTCCCAGTTCACTCTTTTCACAAAAAAGTCACCCAAAAACTAATGTGTGTACATAGATTGTAATTTTTCATACATTTCAAAATCTCTGTATGCATATATTGGGTTTGAGTGATGTATGTACATATGTAAGGTTTGTGCTTATTTCTTTTTATTACTTTTCAATTACCTCTTTGTATGTATTTATGTTGGAGTGATGTATGTACATATGTAAGTTTGGTGTTTATTTCTTTTTAATACTTTTCAACTACCTCTTTGTATGTATGCAGGTTTGAGTGATGTATGTACATATGTAAGGTTTATGTTTATTTCTTTCTAATACTTTTCAACTACCTTGTTGTATGTATATATTAGTTTTATTTTGTACTATCACACACATACAGGGCCAAAAAATGTAACAAGGACACAAAGAATGTAACAGAGGGCATTGACAACACATGTCATGAACACTAATTCCTCACTTGGTTCAAGCTTTCTTTTTTTTGAATATTGAACATTCAAAAAAATTTAACAAGGATGAAAAATGTAACAAAGATAACACATGTAAAAAGGATAACACATTTAACAAGGATAACACATTTAACAAGGATAAAAAATGTAACAAGGACAACACATGTTACAAGGAGTTTAACAGAGGGTATTGAAAACACATCTAATGAGCACTAATTCCTCACTTGGTTCAAGCTTTTTTTTTTTAAAAAAAAAAAAAAAAAAAAAAAAAATTGAACATTTAAACACATGTAACAAGGACTGTAACAGAGATTATTGACAAAAAATTTAATGAAAACCAATTCCTCACTTGGTTCAAGCTTTTTGAACATTGACCATTTACATAAAACCCCTTCCATCCCACTTTGATTTAATGTACTTCCCTCTCAAGCCAGAAATTAACTCACTTCAGTTTTTTTCACTGATAATTTTTATAAGGCTTTTACTAAATGTAACAAAATGATTCAATTCCCAACTTCATCACATAGAAAAAAGTTTTCCTCCCCTTAATGTCTGTTTCCAAATTTTCTACACCAATCACATTCCAATTCCCTTCTCTATGATACCCATTGCCATCATAGGGGACAAGTTACTCCTCAGGTTTTTTTAGATCAATCCATCAGGTTTTCTGATCCATATTGAAAAAATATAGATCAAAGATTTAGCAAGCTTCCAACAGGAGACCCAATATCTGCAATATGGCTGGAAGGTATGGTATTTCCTGTTGTTTTTATGTTTATTAAAGTAAATTTTTTCTGATGGATTTTAATTTCAAATAGTTAATTATCTTTCTCAATTGAACCTTAGAGATTTCACAATTGGGCACCCAGATGTCTCCTTGAGGAGGATTAGTGGACTGAGCAAGTTGTATGACCCTCTGCACTATGTTTTTTTGTTCATCCTTGGGGTGAATCGGGTTGGTTTCCAGAATTTAAAGAACAACCAGGAAAGAATAGGTTCACTTCCATGAATTATTGTTCAAATTTTCAATCATTTTTTCATTCTGATTATTCAATTTTTCACTGGGTTTGTTGTCTTTTCCAACAAAATTTCTTTTACCAATACATAAAAATTGATAGATAAAGATTTTCCTATATTTGGAATCATGAAAAGAATCCAAGGGTTAGGCAGTTCTATGGTTTTTTGGATGCCATCAACAGTGGTGTTGAGATGTCCCAGGTAACAGGTGATTTTATTTTCTATTTCTTATACAACCTTCAGAAATTCTGCCTTGGCTAAGGGTCTACTTGAGGAAAATCATCATTTGGAAAAAAAAATGGAAGAAGCTGAGGAATATATTCACCATTCTGAGTTAAGAAATTTGTTTGGAATGCTTTTGTTACTTTTTCAGCCAGCAGAACCACATTTCCTATGTGATTTGTCCTTCAATTTTATGCTTTATAATTTAATTAATTCTGGAATAAAAGATCAAAGCATTCTCACAAATGAAATATCAAGATCCATATTTTGAAAAATGTGGCAAAATTGTTGAAGAAGAATTTCCTGATCTTCAAAGACTTGATCAATAAGTGGAGGAAACAAGGAAAAAAAGGAACTGGATCCTTAATGAAGATCAAAATCCTGTTATAAATCAATCATATGTTCAAATCATCTCTCTTCTGCATCACAGAAATAATCAAATATTTAATGTGATAATGGATAAATTTAGCCAAAAGGCTAGTTCAAGACCTCATGGATCACAACCCACCTTTGGGAGGAACATTTATGGTCTTTGGTGGATACTTGAGGAAAATTTTCCCTGTGGTTCAAAAAGGTACATTTCCCCAAATTGTTGATGCGATTTTGGATAATTCTTCTTTCTGGAGAGATTCCCAAGTTTTGCACCTGATTACCAGAATTTATGACCCAATTTTGGAGTTTTTCTGAATAATGTATAGGTTTTGAATAATATATAGGTTTTGAAAAATATTTTTCTTCCTGAAAACCTCATAATTCATGTCCATAGTGAAGATAAAGCTTTGGATAGATTAATCAAGATGTTTTTCTAAACTTCCACCATTGCTACCTTAAAAATAGTTATCTAATGGTTCATTTTATTTTCCAAACTATGAAGAAATATGAAAGCCCTCACTCTTTTGAAGATGACACTCAAAATCTATTCCAAAAATTCTGTATCCACACATTATTTCTTCCCATATTTCCTCTTCATAGCTTGAATCTGAAATTTTCTGCCCCTATAATGATTATGAGCAAATTTGACCATAATAATGGGTTTTGCAATTTTGATTGCTTAATTTTTTTTAGATTGGGAAGGAATTTTACAGTTTCCAAGATTTCAACTGTTTATAAAATAGGAATTCAGTTTTCCATTTGCCACATCCCCTTGGTTACTGGCCCTGATTAAAATGGTTTCCCTTTCAAGATTATTTTCAAACATTTGTCAATTAATTTCGCTAAGGTCAGAAATTTTCAAATTTTGGTCTTTATCTGCAAAATTCAGTGTTCATCCCATATGGTCAGTTACCTGTAGCATTTTAAAGGATCAGATCCAGCTACTCAAAAAGTGTAGTGGTCACAAATAGAACCCATAGCAAAATTTTGTTTTAACCTGATAAAATGGTGTATGTACCCTGAGGTTTGAAATACTATACATCCCAGAAACTGAAGCATTTGAAGTTTATATTTTTTTGACTTACTACTATATCAATAAATTGACATTAGCTCAACCCCAATTGAATTTAAGATTAATTAATTGTTTTATTTTTCATATTTTACCAATCAACTCATGTTTCATTCCCCATCAAAATTATTAAATTCCAATGAGTCTCCAGATTTGGGGGAAATACTCTAGTAATATACTAAGATTTTATAATTATAATGGATATTCAATCATTAATCTCAGTGGCTTCTCATTATTTTTTCCTTGCTCACTTTTGAATTATTCTAGTGGTCTCTTTACTCTATAAAGAGTAGTTATAGATCTAGTGAACCCTTTATCTTCTTTCCAGTGGCTGATTTGTCTGATTTAATCCTCCAATTTGTTTGGTTTCTTGCATCCCCACATTGGAAAATCCCATTCATTATTAAATTTCTTGTTAACCACTTTTCAGCCAAAATTTACTGGATCTTCCCTTGCTTTTGGTAATTAACCATCTGTTCTTCCATCCATCATACCAGAGTTCCTACTAGAGCCTTTCTCCAGATATTTTATGCTTAACATCATAAGAATTTCATCTCCCTTAACTAATTTTATCACACCCTCAGCCACTTCAAATTCTAGCACTCACAAGATCTTTTACTTTGAATCCTATCAACAAACAAGATTGTGAGATAGAAAGGATTTTTCATTTTAATTATTATTATTATTCACATATCAACAAAAGAAAAAGAAGAAATTAAAAGAAAGCAAAAGAAATTGTTTCTAGTTTTAACTGCTTTTGAATTAGATTGAAACCGATGGTTACTATCAACAAGTTAATCAGGTTAATTTTTTTTTATCTTTCCTTGTAAAAAAAATTGAATGAGAATGGTTTTCTTCAATTGATTCCAAAAAAATTATCATTATTGAGCTCACAAGAGCTACAAAATAAACAAATAAAAAATGATTTTTTTTTTCTTTATTTTTTGGGCAATGTTGAATTTGCAACCCTACACCGCTTTTTCACAACCCAAATCAGTTTGTGTGGAATGGTTTGCAACCAATTTTATTCATGAATGTCCACTCATTACCCATTTCAGTTGTGAATGGCTTCTCACAACTCATTTTAGCTGTGGAAAGCCACTCACAACCCCAAAATGGGTTGTGAGAGGCCATTCACAACCCATTTGCGGTGAGCAAAAAAAAAAAAGAGACATTGAAAACAAAATAAATGAAAATAAATAAAAAAAAATTGAACAAACAAAACAAAAACACCAAAAAAAGAAAACAAATCCAAAAAAAATTAAAAATACAAGTTCAACTTGACTGGCCCTAAAGTAAAAACACCAAAAATTGGATAAACAATGAAACAGTCTATGGAGCAGCCCTAAAGTAAAAATGCCAAAAAGTACAAGTTCAAATTGACTAGCCCTAAAGTAAAAACATCAAAAAAAAATTTCCAACTGGTGTTGAGCTGATCCCATCACAAGAAGTAAAACTATTCCTTATGATGGGATCAGCCCAACAAAAGTTGAACTGACTTACCAATAAAATCACATTAAAAACACTCAACATGATGATTTTAACTCAAAACACTCAACATAATGATTTTCAAAATGTGATAACCCTTTATATCAATAGAATTACAAGATCAGCATCAGAACCCAAACCTAAATGATGAAATTAAAATGATTTTTATAATTTAGAATACAACTTAAGTTGGTCTTTTAGATGGTCAACCCAAACAGAAGATTTTTAAGAATTAAAAGAAGCAGGTTTGGAAACAATGGGTGGGATTGGAATCATTTCTTGCTCAAGTACAAGATGAACCCAGTGCTTATTGTTCAAAAAGCAAATCAAGATAGGATCTGATTGTTCTTTTACACTAATTTTGATAGGATTATAAGTAAAAAATCAATCCAATGAAATGAAACATATTGGTCTTCCACAAGTATCAGCTATTACTTGACCCATATCCAAATTTGAAAGCCATTTTGAAGAGGGAATCTTTTCATTGATTTCATTAACATCAAGTCTTTGTTATATCTTTTCAACATCTTTAATGCCACCAAGGATCTTAGAATAGCATTTCTTATTTTTCCTCATTTTTTCAATCATTTGCTTTTGTAATTTAAAGCATCCATGCTCATCATACCCAAGTGATTTTGAAATGAATCTAAATCCACAATTCCCATCACCAACTGGATCCCAAACCTCCCTCAAGAACTTATGTAAGTTCTCAGGTATTTGATTGGTTTAATTCACTTTTGGTTCCTAAAATAAAAAAATACTTATCAAACATATTAATCTCATTAAAGGGGAAAAAAAAATCACCAAAGACCAGCTTCTGTTTGAATTGTCCATTTCTTCTTGTTTCTCAGAAAAGGATTCTAATTACAAATGAAGGGAGCCTAATTCACTTTCAGTCTCTTCCTCTGAACTATGAAATTCAGATGAAGAGCCTGCCCCAAACTACTGAAATCATTTTACCATCAGTTCATTAAACCATAAAAATTAAAATTTCTCAAAATAAAAGACTTACTATCTTTGGTCTTTTTGGTTACCTTTTAACACTTTTTTCCCTCTTAATTTTTCTTTCAATTTGTTAAAATTTTGAAAGTTCACAAAAAGTTGATTTTTATTTGGTTTGATTGAAGCTGGAAATTAGGACCTTTGGCTCAAGCCTTGGATTTGAAATCAAAGATGCTCTATAATTGATCACAGAATTTAAAATATCCAATCTAAAATTTTGAGTTTGACCCATAACCATCAAAATCAACTTGTTGAAAAATTGGTATTTTTCAAGCACAGGATCTGTTTCAATCTTTAAAAAAATAAAAACAATAATTAATCTGTCAATACTACAATTGGTACCCTTCAAAAAATCATAAAAGAGAACTTACTTCACTGGAAGGGTCATAGTCTAAACTCCACTGAGGATGAAAATCCCAGGCACAACAGATCCTCTTGATGCTAGTATTTGACCTAAAATGTGGAAACAGGGAAATCCAATTATCTTGGAGTATGAATTTTTGCACACCTTGCCATCATGGTTGCGCTTTAAATTCTCAAAATGTTCCCCAATGAGTTTAATTTCCTGAATTGACAATTTGTAAACCAAAGGGAAAAGTTATTTTTGAAGAATAGTTTCTAACTTTATTCAAGAGTTTTTAAGTGATGCATGCACTGATTGGATTTGGCTTTCAATGTTTCCTTTAAGGTGTTTCCATGCATCCAAAATGCTCCCCAAAGATCCCACAAGTAATTGTTTGAAATTAGAATGGGCCCCTTCTACTTAAGACATTGTTTTATTTCCAAAGTCTGGGTTGACACAAGTCCACACCATTACAAACATCTCTTTGATAGGGAAAATGTTCTTTTCCATATACTCAAGCACATCCTCATGGTCATTCAAGAAACACTTTATACAATCTTCAACATCAGCATTCCCAGCAGAGATGAACAGAAGAAGCAATAAATTGGCATACTCTGAGTTCTGCATCATTTACTTCTGACTCCCCCTTGGTCTTAGAGGCCCCATACTCTTCCCACAGAGTCATAAAACTTTGCCATCCTTCATTTTCATTACTGAATCAAAATTTAAAATTTGATTGAATATTTTTAGACAAGTGCCAGGAGGAAAACTGTCTGGATGCCTCAGCAACACTATGTTCTATAGCACAAATCAGAGCTTTTTAATGGTCCACCACAAAGACTTTGGGAAGCCTCCCAGGATCATAAGCCAACTCCTTTAATTCATTCAATGCCCAACTGTAGAACTCAAATTTTTCTTTTTTTATAAAAACAAAATCCTTTGTAAAAATTTTCTTGTTGGCTGTCATTCCTAAAACATGCAATAGAGGGATGTTGTACCTATTTGTTTGATAAGTACAATCCAAAAAATCAATATGATGGTATTGTTTCCAAAGTTTTATAGACTCAGGATGATCCAAGAAAAGGACCTCTGAGTGACCCTCTCCATCAAATTTTGACCAGGAAACCACTGGGATTCCTGGAGCATTTCCAATAGAACTTCCATAACACCTTTCCCATCCGGTTCTGCAAGCTTTACCTTCTGCTTATTGTTATAGATTTTTCTATATTCAATGTATTCTACATCATCAATCTTGCTCAATTTTCTTTTCATTTTAATTGTATTGAGCTCATCTCTCATGCCTTCTTTAAGTTGATCCAAGGCTTGACCAGAGATTCTCCTCAGTTTAGGATGCACTGAGGGGTTTTCAGATGGTTGATGATTGTGTGGGCCATTTCTAATGGAGGGATTCCATGTGGGATCTGCTACTTTCTGAATTGCACAGATCATGAATTTACACCCAAACTTCCTTGTGTGAGTTTGCCTTGGCCATTTGGTGAGGCATTGCCCTTCATATACCCTAAATCTGTCATGCTAGATTGTCATATTTATCCTTCATTGACTTGAATGTTTTCAATTCATAGCCACACATGGCTGCCCATTTTTGACAATAGATCTCAGATTCTTTCCTAATAGCAAATTCTCTCACAGGAGGAGGTTCAAGCGGTTCTGGAACCCCTTAGTTACATTAGTATTTTTCAATCCAAATCCTTCTCAGTCAAATGACATATGAAATGCAAACCACCACCTTTAGTCAATTCCAGTTGTGAAGAAACATCTTGTTCCTCAATTGTAACCCTAGATGAGGATGCCATTAGGGCTTCCAATGTCTTCTTTTCCAACTCCCTACCCAAATCCCTACATTCCACCAAAGCTTTGTTAACCACACTTTTAATTAAGTCCTTTAACATAGCCATGTTTAAACTGGCAGGGCTTGGGCTTTCCAATGTTCCCATAAGCCAACACAATTCAACAGAAATTTAGTATTCAATTTAATTTTCAATCCAACAACTTCAAAAGTCTGCTCACTTTTGGGTTGAAAAAAAAAATAAAAAATAAAAAATATCTAACTGGTGTGTGTTGTATGTGTACGCGGTTTGTGACAAAACTTTGTTTTGCCAATAGGCAGTGTTTGATTCCAAAGTTTTTTTTTTTTTGTTTGTGGTCCAATAATAGCCCCACATAGTATTCCACGTCCCTAAATTTGGGTTGATGGCACTCAAATGTGGTCTAGGGGTGCCTAGGTACCCCAAATCCCCCCTCAAATGGGCCTGGAAAACAGGTGTGACCCCCGCTGACAACTTGCACATCCCCCAGGGGTTTACAATCAGGGATTTGAAACCCCCTGGGGTATGCGTAAGTTGTGAGCAACTTTGCTTTCTCCTTGTTGATCCTTGAATTTCTGTTTGCAACTCATATGGGTTGTGAACAGAAATTCATGCCTGTTTGAAATCCCAAGGTTTCAAATTTAAAACTGGACTTATTTTTTTGATTCTTTCTTTCAGTTAAACCTCAAAAACCCAAAAAAAAAAAAAAATTAAAAAAAAAAATAGAAAATAGCAGAGTAAGCATTTTTTTTTTTTTTCTAATTTGAGGATGACAATGAGAATCATCAAGTGATTCTGATTTAATAAAAAAACAAAAATTAAAGACTGGACAAGACCTCCTCTTGAAAAAGATTTCTCTAAATCTTCTTGTTATCAAAGAACAAAAAAAAAAAAAAGCAAATTGGGATAGAGAGTGAAATATCTTTCTTTTTCTTTTCTTTCTAATCAAAGTTCCACATCCAAACAGAAAAAAACAAATAAAAATCATGACAAAGTTCTATGATTTTATTTATTTTTTATCTTTTTTTTTTTTTTTTTTTGTGATTTGATTTGAAGATTTGGATGAGGATGATTGAGTGAGATTGAGTATTGTCATTCATCCAAGACAGTTGACTCCTAAATAAAATAAATAAAACATTCCTATTGATCCAAAAAATTAAAAAATTTAAAAAAAAAAACTCAAATCTTATCCTCAGACCAATAAAAATCCCTCAGGAGGCTCTCAGGGTGGCAAGTGGTTCAAATTCTCAAACAATATATTGATACATATAAGTCCTTCCTTTTTTTTAAAAAAAAAAAAAAAAAAAAAAAAATCAAACTGATGAGTGGGTTTCTTCTTTACTCTGTCTTTAATTTATTTTGAGGTGATCTTTGAGTAAATGATGAAATGTTAAGAAAAACTCTTTTCCTCCTCCTCCTTTTTTTTTTCTTTCTTTCTTTTTTTTTTTTTAACCAGCTAATTTAATATTTATAATTTTATATATATTTAAAAAAAGAAAAAAAAAAAAAAAAAAAAAAAATTGAACAGGCCTGTTTTCAAGTTTGATGAAATATTATCATTCAACCAAGAAGAAAAATTCCTTGGGGTCAATTGACTTGATCAAAAAGCTCATGAGAGACAGACAGATCAATTTTTTTTTCTTTTTTTATAAACCTTTCTCTCTCTCTCTCTCCCCCCCCCCCCCCCCCCCCCTCCACCCCCCCTTTTTTTTTTCTTCTTCTTCTTCCTCTTCTTCTTCTTCAAAAAAAAAAAAAAAAAAATGTTTCAATTAGATCAAGTGGGTATACCCCCAAGACGATCGATGATCACGACTGCTCTCTTTCTCGTCCTCTGTTGACTGCTGCACGATCTTCCCCTTTCCGATCCTCTCTAACGTATGTAAGCCCCTGGGGGGTGGGTTCAAGATCCGATGGCAACCCGAGCTTCTCACCCCCTTGGTTTCCCCCCCCCCCCCCCCCGGCTCATCCTCTCACATCCTTCCCTCCCTCGCGCTCAACCGCTCCTAGTCGCGCGTCCAGTGTTCAAGCTCACTTGGGCGTCACTTGACTGCTTGAATGGCACGATCGAAATCCTTTTTTTTTTCTTTTCTTTTGTAAATAATCATACGTTCTTTTTTTTTAAAATATATATATATATATATATATACATATAAGAGGGCAATGGAATCCTTCCTTCCTTCGATCGATCAATCCCATCCTCCTCACTCGATCCGATCATCATCGAAGAGGATACGTACTGTAGACATGTGTTTAAACTGTCACGATCGATCTCGATCGAAGATAAAACCTATCATCATAGGTGAATTTATTTATCTTTATTTTATTTTATTTTTTGGGCAGGGGGAGTCTAAGCAGAACGAACAGTAACGATGGGGAAGAAGAAGATGGGAGCTTGATAATTTACGACGTCGACCAGAGACGGACTATGTATTTTATTTTTCTTTTATTTTATTTTATTCTATACTTATCTTTTTGATGCGTTTCTTTTTTTTTTTAATCACTATATGCACGCGGTTGAGTGTGTATGAGTGTACGTATGAGTTTCAGATCGTGAACAGATGGTAGGGGTGTGATAGATATAGATAATATACATTATTATTTATATAAATAAATAAAAAAAAAGGTTTCTTCGATCAACTCGATCTCGGGGGAGAAGGGGATGTGTTGTTTAGTAGAATGGATGTTACATACATACACTTTTTTGAGGATCAAACCAGCAAATATGCGAAAGAAAGAAGATGTAAGTATATATCAACACGTTCGTTCATCAAGCTCTGAGAGCTGTAGAAAGCGGCGACAATTATAGTATAGCATATGTGTTATGATGATGTAAGATATATTGTATGTGTGTAAGAAGTAGCGGTGCAAATAATGTGTATTTATCAAGATCTAATTCGTTTTCGTTTGTTGTGATGATTTCTTATTTCTTGTACATGCATACAAGAATACATATATATACATACATGCATGCATACATTATATATATATATATATATATATATGTATATATATATGTACATCACTGGGTGGATGGACTAAGGACAATATAGGACCTCAACGACTTTGGGATCCTAGTGTGACGATTTTGGCTGGATCGCGAGGATGATGACGATGGACGTGTTTGAGGTGTCGGACGAGGTCAGACTTTTGACGAAAAGCCTTCTGACAGTTCGATTCCGTGCATTTGAACTTGGGCTCCTTACGCTCGTGAATACTATCTATATGATCTATTAACCATCATCATCATCAGTTCTGCTTCTTCATCTCTACAAGATATTTCGAAACGACGTGTTCTTTATCTTTATATCTCGTTGTGGGGATGAGGTGTACATGAAGAACTTCCACGTCCAGAGGTTTCTAAATAATAGGAGTGGGAAATAGTCTTGTATGAAAGGAGCGCTTAGATGTATATTCCCAATGCTTACAATTTAGCCTATCGTTTCTTGTAAACTTGGCACCGCAATGTTTGCATTCTCGATTAGCAGGTGCCAGTCTCCTAGATCGACCGCCGTTATTACCTGTCCTCGGAGTTCGATCGACAAGTTTTTTGACCTTGACGACGTGGGAGTTGGTCAATGTTGTTGGGATCATCGAGGGGGTCGGATGAGATACGATGGTTGTGGGATGGGCCAAGAAGGATGATGCATCGAGACCGAGACCAGAGTGAGTCCGGGGTCGTTTGGGATGGTAAAAGATCAGTTGTTTAGGATTCGATTGATCCTCGACTAGTTGATCGGGTGGTGGAAGTGCAAAGGAGGCTAAGATGGGACCTTCATGTTGGTCGGCTGAACTCAAGGCTTGATCAACCGACCCGTTGCTCCCAGGGCTAGGTAGGCTCTGTAGGACAAAGTCGGAACGAGTTGGGTCGAAGGATGAACTATCATCGGTACTTCCGATCAGACTCTCATTCTCGGCAGACCAAGCCTGATGAGCCCGATCGCCAAGGTGAAAATCACTTCGATCCAGATACTTCCGAGCTCCGGTGAGGCCGAACGAGATTTCTAAACAATCGGAATTCGACGTATGAATCGATGGGGTTCGTTGTTCGGCAAGATCACCCTCCGATTTGCTACGCTCGTGTCCGCTATCTTCCCCAAAGTTTGGTATCCCCCAGTTGGGTTCGTCATCCTCCCATCGGGGTAAGTTGAACGGTCCAGCTGAACTGCTAAACGACCTAGGTATGTGCCAATTTGTACTCGACTCCAAGCTAACGACCGATCCACTCCGTGACTCACGGGATTCCCGGGGTGGACAGCTAAACAACGAGTTCCTGGGCATCAGAGGGGTGAGGGTGGAGACGAGTCAGATTCATGCAATGGACATAGTCGTCATAAGTCTTTCCTAATATTGAGAGGGAGAACGAGGTAGGGGAAGGAAGTGGAAACTGGGAGGTAAGAAGTTGGAAGGATATAGGCCAGCGGGAGTCAGGTGGTACATGCAATGTATGTATGTACATATTTATGTACAACAGTACACAGGACATACATGACGCGCCCAAGTTCAAGCGTACTCGACAGAGTCTGATGACGCTAGAGAGGATGACCGATGGATGGATGGATGGATGGATGGATGGATGGGATGGACGCTGAGAGAAAGCGGAAAGGCGATCGTTTCAAGGAGTGTCGAAAGAAACTTGAGTGGTGAGAGTCAAGTCTTTGAGGGGGACTTCTTGAGCCAGACAAGAAGATCAAGACGAAAACAAAGTCCAACAGCAAATAACGAGGAAGAGGTCCACGGTGAGCAGGATGATCCGACCAGGATGTGATCGAGGTTGTAGGGAGTCATCTGCCGCCTCCAGATGCAATGAAAATTCTCATCACAGCAAACTCCAGTATGACCGCCACACGGTGCAGCAGGATACTAATGATGGATATGAAACCCGAAGCATGCAGCGCTGGTACATCGGGTCAAGCGCCGAGGGTTCAAAGGCTACGATGAAAACAGCTACGCAAGATTATTATTCTTTCTTCGTTTAGACTTTTCCTTTTTCTCCCATATACTGTCAATGTTTGTGTATCAATCGATAAGTAGAATAAACAGTGTGAGTTTCTCAGAAAACTGCCCGATAGGCGCACCGGAGAAGTATGTATATTCATATGAAATTGGTCACGATGTTGTTTTGTTCTTAAAAAAACAAAAAGGTAAATTAATTCATCACGATTACGATTGAGATACATCGTTAAGATCCAGGAGGTGTTGGAAATTCTGAGAAAGTTGTTGTTACACAGAAGCTTTGAATGGTCGTCGATTGTGGAGCTTGCGGTTTGCTGTGAATCTGACGTGTTGATGATTGTATGGATGTATGGATGTACTGTATGTACATACATACGTATGTATACGTATGCATAGGCTGAGACATCGGGTCGAGGGGCGGGGGAAGCGGGGTTCAACACGAGAGAAAGAAAGAAAAAGAAAAGTGATAACTGATCAGGGAAGAAAAGCGCCCGAATGATCAAGTGAGCTTGCTAGGCGGAATAGTATACTCTATCCTTAGCAAAACTCACAACCTCGAGCAAGGCGGAGGGAAACGCTGAAATTTAGGGTAAATGGTGAGCGTTGGGGGGGGGGGGGGTTGAATAAAAATGGAAACAGTTCAAGTAGGTACTTTGAAAGGAGAGGATGCCAAGATGTAGAGGGTATCTCAATGTTAGCCTGTGAAGGAAATACCAACTTGAGCGATGGATTTAATGGATCGATCAAATCGAATGGATTTGAGAGATACGCTCGGGCTAGAGGGCTCGGGGATGGATTTTGAGACGGAGGATCGCGGATCGAGGAGAGTGGATGGTATTGAGAGTTGAAGGAAGAGTGTTTTGAGGAGTTTGATGAATAGGATGAAGGGTTGGGTGATAGATAGGAGGAGATCGATTGTGAGGTGGTACCGAATAGGTTAAGGGGTAATTGAAATTCGTTATAGGAAATAGAACTCGGTAGCTCGAATAAGCGTTGATCCATCGGTAGTTGTTGGTTGGGACAATTTGAATCAGATTGGATCGAACCTGATCGATAGTGATCTGGGTGCTGATGTGGGTGGTGGAGATGTTGATAGGGGGCTTGCCGATAAGGAATGTTGTCCCCAGGATTCCCATCTGAAGAGTCTAACCCTAGATTCAAGCCAAACAACATGTTCTGCCAGGGAAGTGATAGTACAAGGGAGTAAGGCATCGAGTGTCAGTTGAAAGGCTTTTCTTTTCTTTCTTTCTTTCTTTCTTTTTAGAAAAAAAAAAAAAAATGGAAGATCTTGCTAATGTAATAAATACTCCAACTTTTGAGCAAATTGCATCGATGTATGGCACGTCTACGTGAATACGTATGGGTGAAAACAGCTTTTATGGAGTCGGATATACTGGGACCATACATGATGGCATGATGGAATTGGGAAGGAGATAAGACTTGCTTCTTTTAACAAACAAACAAAAAGTCTTGGCTTGGATCGACAGAAAATTGAGCCCGTCAGGCAAGAGAGACGAGTCTCCGTTCGGCTCTCTCTCTTTTCTTTTTTCCGGCCTCTGTTTTGCGCAACCAAGCTGTAAGTAGATACGTACTTGCATACAATAGTAGATGATGATGATTATGGTGAGGTCTAACTGATCTGTAACGTTATCAGTCTGTGTGCCTCAAGATGTGAATGTAATATGATATTTATCTATCCTCATGGGTCAAATTAGATGCGTATGGATAGTATCTATGTATTTAAATCTGCTCAACGCGATTTGGATGGGTGACCGGGATGGATGTGGTAAGTGATAGGGATGACAAATTGGACTGAGTAGGGAAGAGTGTGAATGAATTGTATGAAGCTCGAAGAATAAATTAATGCTTGGTCGTCATCCAAAGACGGGTGGAGGTTGTGAGCGTGGTGGGAAGTGGGTGGGGGTGGGGGGATCTTAGGACGGAGCTAGTTGAGGTTTATCTTTATAGTGGCGCTAGTCCGATCGACTGAGGACCACCATAATCATAGGTTGTACGTGAGACTGACTGTATGAATCAATCCAATGATGAAGCAGAGAGGAGTGAGAGTGAGAGAGTTCAATAATAAGGAAAGGTGATGAGATCAAATGTCTATCGTCCCACAGGATGTAGGCGATTATAAGTAGCGTATGATTAGTCCCCAAGCTGAGTGACTTGCTTCGAGAATATCAATCAAGCGCACTGGAGCCTGAGGCAAGAAAGTATGTAAATATTTATCTGTGTGTATGTATGACTATGTACGATGTATGATTGAGAGGCCAGGTGGATGGGTGGGTGAGTGGATTTGAGATGATGTTGGATAGGAGAACGAAGGTAGAAGAATAGAACACTCTCTTCAATTCGTTTCGAAGTTTCTTACACACGTGAGCACTCTCACAAACAAGCACAAGCGCAAACACCCAAACATACATACTCACTAACGCACTCTGATCTATTGATCTAGATTACCACGTATCATTCATTTATTCCTATCACCTCCAGAAAACTCCACATGAGATTCAAAGATCTGGTGGTTTTTTTTTTTTTTTTTTTTTTTTTTGGTTTGATCGGGATGGAGGGATAAGGAAGAGAAAAGGAGGAATCCTGTAATGATGGATTCCTCAGTGATGGTACTTAAGAGGATCGAATCTGTAGTTTGATGATCTATGCAGCTGTCAACCGGAGGAGATAACTTAAAAGCGCCGACTTTTATTTTCGAAAAAAAAAAGAAGAGGTAGCGAAAAAAAAAAAAACGAAAGGGATGCCCGGAGAGACAATGGTTGGACAGGATTGGATAGGCCGGAATTTCATTATACACCATCACCCACCGGTCGTAGATCGAGATGACTGGTTGGAGGTGGTTTATATATGAATTGATATCTACGTATTTGTGTACTGTAGTTATTAGGTGGAGGAGGTGGGGGTGGATACGCAATCTATAGAGTGGAAGATGTACTTGGATAAATATGTGGGGGGTACGTACTGTATCAGGATGACCCGATCGGTCGGATGATAAGAGACTCGCTGGTGCCGGTGGCGTAGAGTAGAAGGTGATGATGAGAATGACCAAGAGATTTCTCAGATGAATTTCATGGGGTTGGTGGTTGATGATGATGGTGAAGGATGAGCGGGAGTTTCGAGTAAGAGACTAATGGCCATCCATCGTTCTGATTGACGGCTTGGGCTGGATGCCGAGACTGGGAGGAGGGATGCCGAAACTCAATCAATCGAGTCAATCGAAATGATGAGCGTGGTGAGGCATTTTATGTACTGCTAAGCTATAATTTTTTTGGTTTGTTTGTTTGTATAGTCAGGGATGAGACGTAGATGTCATTGCATGAATGAGGATGGGGATGAGGATGGAAGAAGGGAGTTGAGTACGGAAGGAAGTACGATTGTATTAAGTACTACTACTGAAGATAGGGTGGGGGAGTAAGTCGATCATCAGGGTGGTGAGGATGATGTATATGCACATCCATGAATAGTACGATGGAGTATGTGTCTATGTAAACATAAATATTGTATGTACGATTGAGGTGACGATTAAGTTGAAGAGGTGATGAGTCCTACCATCAAGTCTGGGGAGGGGGGAGGGGGGGGGGGGCGGAAGGGTGAATGAGAGGGTGTGATAGGAATGAGTGAGTGATTAAGGAGGGGATCGGAAGACTTGTGAGGGGATGGATCATGGACGAGAGAGAGAGAGAGAGAGAAAGAGAGAAAGAGAGAAAGAGAGAGAGAGAGAGAGAATAGAGAAAGAGGAGAAGGGGAAGGGGAAGGGTGAGAAGGAAAGAGAGGAGAGGGTGAGTGAAATGGCAGTGAGGTCTTCAACTCAATCCCACCACGCCAAGTCTGATTAATGAGGGGGTAGAGGAGGAGGATCGAGTTGGAAATCAAGAAAGCCATCATGTTCATCCTCAACCCGAGATCTGATTCGGAGCAAGTCTGCTGGAGAGAGGATAGAGACAGACGGACGGATGGTACCGTCGACGGATAAGGGTACTAATTATGATCAAGAGGACCCAAGATCGATCGATCGATCGATCGTGAGATGAGATGAGATGAGATGAGATGGGATGGGATGGGATGGGATGGGATGAGATGAGATGTGGGAGAGAGAATAAGCGAAACAAGATCGAAACAGGTATCAAGCTCTAGAGATCTTCTCTACCACTCTTCCATCCATCCATCCGGTTCGAAACCGATGGATGGATGACGATCGGTGGGATGACGGGACGAGGATCCAGATCTGATCTCGATGGAGAGAGCTCTACTTGGTTCAAAGAAGAAACTCGAGAGACTGGAGGAGATGATCGATGAATCATGACTAGCAAGAAGCTGGCAAGCAGCTGTTCATGGATAACCAACACCTCTGACAAGAGAAAGAGGAGCGGAGGATCAAGAATCTCCTCCTCAAGGTTATGAATCGTCCTTTTCTTTTTTTTATTTTTTTTTAACCAAGATGAAGATGTTGAAGATGGCAAGGATCTAATCGACATCCACTCTGATCGTTCCTCTGGGCGCTTTTAGAGTACTGCCGGGGGAAGGGGGGGGGGGGGGGGTGGGCCTCGAAGGATTGAGTGAGTGAGAACGTAGCCAGGATGGCTCGATGACTTACGATAGTAATCGAGTTATAAATAAGTATTTTTTTATGTGAATCTCTCAATCCCTTCACTGCTCCTACGATGGATCGATCACTTGATTCCCTCCGTCTCTTGTGATTTTTTGATTTAAATAATTCGATTCGATTCGATTCAGGTTGTTCGCGGAGATGATTTGGATCATCGATCATCACTTGCAACTATTTATCCAACTGGAGCTTGACTACCTCACTCGATCGATCCCTCCACCTCACTTCTCTCATCACTCTAGTTCTCTTAAGAAAAATTCAATCGATCCTGCCTCTCTCTCTCTCTCTACCCACCATCGAGTCCATCGACTCAAATCCTTCTTCACGATTCAATCTAACCTTCCTCACCTCCGCATTCCCGATCAATACACCTCCCTCTTGGTGTATCATAAATCGAACGGGTCCTCTGATCACGAGGATCGACAGACTAAACAGATTCAAGATTGAGGTATTTAGATTCATTCATCTTGGACCGAATTCGGACGTAGTACCGATGTTTATTGATCATGATCCTAGATCCCTGGGGATTCATCCTCACGAGCTGATTGACGCAGTACATACTTATACATCGATACCTACCTATATAGATCAAGGATGACCATTGACTCGGTGGGCTACCTCCTGGCCGTCAGTTTAGATCTAAGCTCCACTAGCTCGGATTCTAAATCGATCCCATGATCTAAATCAACACGATTAGCTAGACGAAGAGTGAGATCGAGTGAAAACTTGAATCGAGTCTGGATGATTTCGATCGATGATCAATCACTAGGTCACATGGACGATTTGATCGAATCCGAAGATCATCCGATTCGAATTCAGGATGATCATCGAGGAAGGCCCGCGTTCGAAGGAATGTGGAGGGGAAGAAGGAGAAGAAGAGATGGTGGATACGTACACTTTCCTTCTATCAAAAACTAAGCTTCGTTCACGTTCTTAACTGCCTCCGATCGAACTGAGATAGAATCGATCAAGGGGAAGGCAAGAGAACCAGAAAGGGAAAGAACCTGTCGAGTCCTGAGTTAGAGAGATTGAATGTGAAGATACACTAAATTACAGTATCCCTTCAAACCTTGAGGGTCCTACTCGGATAAGTAGGACTGGGAACTGATGAGTTCCCTGATAAATTTTCTATAAAAAAGAATGTACATAGAGACTTGGGAGAGTGATTAGACTAAATCGGATAGAACTGACTGTCTCGTCGAAAGCAAACTTGAATGAAAAACTTCTTCTGTTCTCGATCAAGGGATCGGATATAAGTAGCTAGGTATCTACATAAGTCCTTAACTCTACCATCCATGTTGGGCATACAAGACCGTCAGTCCAACAGATCGCCCATAGGACCGTAGATCGTTATTGAGTTTTAATTTTCGATTGATTGGGTAGGGTGAACGTTGTTTTGGTGAAGATGGATGAGATGTACTTACTCATGCATATATGATTTTGACCGAGATAGATCAATTACCTTTTGAGCTTTCTCTTGGCTTCTCTACGACTGATTGGGATTTCTATCCATGAAAGAGTTAACCGCGCTCCTGTCGTTGACGTTGAAAAATTCGATTGAATGACGTGTGAGGTAGCAAGTGGGAGAGGTCAGGTATAAAACAAAACCCTTGTTTCAATTGTTTTTTTTTTTTTTTTTTTTATTTAAAAAAAAAAGAGGGGAAGGAGGGCGCTCGGATAGTTTTACTCGTTTCTATATAAAAATAAATAAAGACTGATAGTAAAAATTCAGAGGGTACAAATATTTAGGTGTTTATGAATCATACCGAATTTTTTTTCCTACTTTTTTTTTTTTTTTTTAAAAAAAAGGTGCAGTTTGATTTAACATTGCGCGCTATGCATATGCAGCTTTTCGGGGGGCCCGGGGGCACGGTACAACCGGACGCGGATCGGGGAGACCGGGTACAAGCTATTAGATCATATGTACCGGATCGTAAGGCGTCTGGATGGCTGGATAGATAGATCAGGAAGTAATCATAAAATATATATATACATGTATATAATCTATAAAACCTCTGTAAGAACCTCTGTGTAAGGGATATATAGGTATCCTGATTATGAGCTCTGGGCGGGGATTTCTTGAACGATCAAATGATGTAAATATGTGTTGATGTGTATCTACACACATATACATATCTCAACAGTGAGTGAGTCTTGGTCTTCAGAATTCGGATTACCGATAACTTAAGTGACAAAGTTAGCTAACAAGACCCCCCCCCCCCCCATCGATCTCAGCTATCAATATTATCACTCGTTTCTATTTATATTTTTGTATTTTTTTTTTTTTTTGTATGGAAAAATCGGAGAGGAGCTCGATCACCTGATCATCTTAGATTCATGGATCCTTCCTTTGTTTCTTCTTCTTCTTCTTATTTTTTTTTTTTTTTGGTTATGAAGAGGGGGTGTGTGCGCGCTTACCACCTTATAACTCTGGTGGTGGGCCATGATAGGAGATCTTCTTGATGGAGGATTTCTCAAATTCACTCATAAATTTGTACAAACACGATTCGGGCACGTTGATTTGACGACAAGAAATAAATGATAAAACAAAAAGTAAAACTTGTAAGGATCATCAATTGGATTTCTTTTCTATCTACATTTTTTTTTTTTTTTTTTTTTTTTTGTCTTCTTTCTCTGATATTGGTATGTATGTACCTACATACATAACAAAAATTCAGAAAACAGATCATCGATTTCGATTGATTTACTTTGGCTCGATAATTATGTGGCGATCATTCTTTTGGGTGTATACATACCTCCGATCTATGCCATCGTCATACCCTTCAATCATTGTTATTTCGAACCCTAAAATACAACAACAACTTCGATCTGCTCTTCGAACGCGTGTTTTCTCATTACTCATCCCCCTTTCTTTGTTTATCTTTAGTTTATAGAAGTGAAAGGAGAGAGCGAGCGACAGGAAGAATGGAACATCATCAATATTTTTATTTTTATTTATTTTTATTCAAAAGATATTTAGTTACCATATCTTAGATCATCATCATTCATACTCTCATCGGGGTTCATGATCCATCCATTTTCATAGCTTTGTATTTCCCCCCCCCCCTTGTTCGTTATTATTATTATGATTATTTTCTAAAAAAAAAAAAAAAATAGTACATACTTCAATATTTAGGTATATTTTTGCTTTACTCGTCTGAATCTCTTGGCACATCTCCTGTCCTTACAACCTTCTCCACCTTCTCCCATGCAGCTCACCCTTGACCGGTATTGATAGAGAGGGGAGGGGAGAGAGGGAGGATTATAAATCTAGACCATCGGATAACCGGGTTTGTCGTCTGTCTGTCTATCCGACCAGCCAATCTGCTGATCATCTGGAGCCTGAGGGCGAACAAAGCTTGGAGACTCGGATCGGGGGTGATGATGATGATGATGATGATGACGTCATAGACAAATATCCAACTCCCCCAGGCTGAGGGTATGTAAGTATACGTATGTACAGTACACACACAAATATGTATTTAATCAGGTGTATCCAAAGACTCATGACCCACGATAGTGGTGGGTATGGGAGTACGCAGGAATACAGGTATGTCCATACATACCTAGATCTATAGTGTCAAGTTACGTATGTAGGTGATATCATATATCCATAGATCCTCAGATGACTCATCCACCCGACTCTGACTCACTCACTCACACTCACTCTCGCGCGCCCTATCGCCACTTGGAAGTCGGAGAAAAGAAAACCCACCTGGACGGTTGACTCGAAGTGAAGATCATGACATGAGCAGTTGAGGGTATCGTATGTCCCCAGTGGGATGATGATGATTTATCGATTTGTAATACATACATTGATCGATATCTATCGTCGGTACCTCACCATCCCTCACCAACGCTGACGCATGCATGGCGAGGACAATAAGATCAGGATGACCGCGTTCCCTCTCAGAAATAAATATGTAGAGTTTAAGATAAAGAGAAAAAGAAAAAAATTAAGGAACCCAGGCACAAAGATCGAGTATGAGTGTGTTGAAGCGCGTAAGAACATGCCACGTGAAACCGTGGACACATTTCTTTATTCAAGAGTGTATCCGTGTAAGTGAATATCTATTTCAATTCAACTCCGTCAAACCTTTCTCACGTAGACTGACTAGTTTTCGTCTAGACACCCTACACTCAAGATGGATGAATGACATCATGGCAGCTTTTTTTTTTTTTTTTTTTTTTTTTGAGATTACTGCTCGTCGTGGTCTTGATCATGATCGGATGAAGGATGTGGGATGTGTGAAATCAATCTGACTAACTCATTAGAAGAGAGAAGTCAATAAATATCTATTTAACCGGTGATTTGAGATCGTCAGTTTGTGATCACTCTTGACAGTCAGTCTGCCAGCTGCTGTAAACAAATAAAAACAAATAGAAATGTGCAGACTGACAAAAAAATAGTAAATAGATATACCCAATATAAATCCCGGGATGTATGTAATGTAAGCATGGGTGATAAATACTTGTTTACGTACTTGACCGATGTAGAGTTGAAGTGATGAACTCAAAGTCAACAACCATCATGACCATGAACACCTGACCTGATCATATTCAAGTCGGTAAGCTCCTAGCCTAGTGATGAGTGACTGAAGTTTGAGCGGCCGATCAATGCCAAACGCCAGCCACCCGGGGAGGATTGAGAGACTCGAGCAGGTTTGATGGTGAGAGAGCTCTCAGTCTCGAGTGCTGACCGGGGACGAGGCGGCAGGGGGTAGATTCATAATATAGGATCTATGTAGGAGAGCTAGATCAGCTTCAACCTCCATCCCCGGTGACACACCTTTGTCCCACACCACCCCCATTGATGAGCCTAGATCCATCGCTCCAAGGGAGGGCAAGCAATATTTGTCTGGACCTCGGGATGGAGGATGTGATGACCAATGAAGATAGTTTGAGATATGCACAAAGATGGACGTCACTTGTTGCATGATGACCATGGACCTAGAAGCTTAGAATCCAGCGCCAGCATGTTGTTGGCATGCACCGCCGGAATCTTGTGTTCCCTCCACTGGTTCACCGGGGCCCCCCTCCCAGTCCAGTCCAGTCCCAGCGTAGAAAGAATCAAAAGTCAACAAAAAAAGAAGAAAAAAAAAAAGAAAAAGAAAAAAGAGGGAAACCCAAGTTAGGCACACCGCGCATACGCAATTAATCGTCATGAGACCCAATCCAGGAAATATGCTCAGACCGACGACTCTCAATTAGCTCCAGCTTGACTAAAGATTAATAATATTAACCTATCATGAAATGAGGTTAGATAGACGGTATAGCTTTGTAGATCCATCCATCCATACCTACATACTCATGTATCAGGGTGGTGTCAATCCTCATGGTCATGTTCCACACCCCCGGCTTGGCCGGCTTGGAGTGGTCCCAACCATCAAATATCACCCGGCCACCGTCAGGATATCCGGTGTTTCAGCCGGCCATCTGCAGCCGCAAGTCTGATCCCTAGGGAGAGGATTCCTCTAGATCATGATCTTTGAATCTATCCTGTATCCCTGGAAGGTACGTATATCTATGCATGCGGGTATGGCCAATACCCAGATCCATACAGCTGTCAACTACCTCTCTGATCTCATTCTCAATCGAGGACAATTACCATCTGGATGGAGGAAAGATTGGGTGGAGGGCCGGCTGGTTGGTTGGTCAGCCAGGGATCATGACCGGCCGTACGTTGATTGGGTCAGTGGTTTGGATAACCTTCACTCTTGGATTTCAAACTCGTTGTTGTTACTGACTTATTGATGTACATACATATTTGTTGCACGCATGTATGATGTCTAAATCCATAAATATTAATGTGTTTATGCGTTTATTTACAGGGGTGTATGCCTCAGAAAGTTTATTTGGTGCGGGCGCCAAAGTATCATCCATGCCGGTAGGTTAGTTCATGAGATGATGAATTTATTTTAAAAAAATTATTACTTTTATTTTTGATTTGGCATTGGCAGCCAAGAAAACCCAGAAAACCCAGAAAACCGGAGACAAGCTCCAGAGCGGATGTTTAGAGTTTTCATTTTCATCTTTTTTTTTTTTTTTGCTTTCATGTATAGCGATATTTATAATTTATGTCTCCCTCTTTTGGTTACGGCACGTACGTACGCACGTATGTACATATATATGTAAGCATGTGTACTCATATGTAAGTGTTTATTCAGATAACTTGTAAGCCACAAGAGGCTGGGTGTGGTTAGCTGAAGATGAGTTTGGAGGAGGAGGAGGATCATGATGGTTGTGGTAACCAACCAATGACGGCAATTGTGTGATGAATCTTGATTGGGATTCCAGATATCTGTGCATTGATAGATACGCAACCATATCTCAGTATGTATCTGTGTACACATGCATACCAACTCTAGATCTCTTTCCTCTTGGGAGGCCAACGGAATGAATTGCTTGGCTCGATCCATCAGTTTCATCCCAACTGCAACCTGAGGGTGTGGAGTGTTGAATCCAGTGCGGTCCCAATTCACTGGGTGGAATGATACTGCTGAACCTTGACCAAGAAAGGTGAAACAGTGTATTGGATTGTAAGTAGATAGCTATTGATATATTAATGAGTCAAATTGAAGCAAGCGAGCCATCCTACATAATTACATAAATAGGCAGTCTTTGGAGCACATAACCTCATCACCACCTCTCACCGAGCCAAGATGCTTCTTACAAGGTCTGGAATATTGGCTTGATATGGATCTACAGATGATAATTGTATCTGCCTGGTTTCTTTCTTTCTTCTTTTTTTCTCATGTTTGGTTGGACAAACTGTATTTTGATCTCCAACAATACCCGTGAAATATACACATGTGATCTGCATCTCAAAACATGACATCCTTGAATGTTTGATGATTCTTGCATGAGAGTGTGTAGATGATATCAACCTTGGGGTCTGAAAATGACCATCTCTGAGTCCATGACTTATGTGAGGACAATGGAATGGGTAAACTGATGTAGATCTTTTCAGGATGTAATTTGAAAGTAGGTTGGGTTCAGTTAAATCCTATTTTGGATCAAGAGTGAATTTCCTGATTCTCAACAAGCAGGAGTCAAACTTGACCTCACTTTGAGGATCTGGGCTGGCTATCAATCTGATTGTTACCAAATTTATTATTTATTATTTATTATTTATTATTTATTATTTATTATTTATTATTTATTATTTATTATTTATTATTTATTATTTATTATTTATTATTTATTATTTATTATTTATTATTTATTATTTATTATTTATTATTTATTATTTATTATTTATTATTTATTATTTATTATTTATTATTTATTATTTATTATTTATTATTTATTATTTATTATTTATTATTTATTATTTATTATTTATTATTTATTATTTATTATTTATTATTTATTATTTATTATTTATTATTTATTATTTATTATTTATTATTTATTATTTATTATTTATTATTTATTATTTATTATTTATTATTTATTATTTATTATTTATTATTTATTATTTATTATTTATTATTTATTATTTATTATTTATTATTTATTATTTATTATTTATTATTTATTATTTATTATTTATTATTTATTATTTATTATTTATTATTTATTATTTATTATTTATTATTTATTATTTATTATTTATTATTTATTATTTATTATTTATTATTTATTATTTATTATTTATTATTTATTATTTATTATTTATTATTTATTATTTATTATTTATTATTTATTATTTATTATTTATTATTTATTATTTATTATTTATTATTTATTATTTATTATTTATTATTTATTATTTATTATTTATTATTTATTATTTATTATTTATTATTTATTATTTATTATTTATTATTTATTATTTATTATTTATTATTTATTATTTATTATTTATTATTTATTATTTATTATTTATTATTTATTATTTATTATTTATTATTTATTATTTATTATTTATTATTTATTATTTATTATTTATTATTTAGTGGAGGCTACACATATTGATTTTAGTTGTTTAGCATGCTATAAAACTCAAATGGGAAGTGCAGCATGCAACACAACCCATTTGAGGCGTGTAGCATGCCACATGGCCCATTTAAGTTGTGCAGCATGCCACACGGCCCATTGAGCCATGTAGGGTGCCACACGGCCCATTGAGCTGTGTAGGGTGCCACATGGCCCATTGAGCCGTCTACAGAGCCGTGAATTTAACATTACCCTTTTAAAAATGAAAGATTAAAATAGAATTGAAAATTATGAGGTTTTTGAAAGTGAAAAGGCCAAATATCAACTCATATGGAAAAAAACTTCAAATTGAAAAGCTGGTTCAATTCTGCAAGGGATTTGATCATAATTTTTAGAAGGCTATAAAATTCAAAGAAATTATTGTGTATGTAGAAAATATTAGACAATTTTTTTTCTACCATTTATGCTTTTTCTAACCTAGTTCTTTTTTTCTAATTTTTTCTAATTTTTTTTTTTTTTTTTTTTTTTTGATTTTGCACCAATTTTTCCAAAGTATACACTCCAAATTTTTGAACTGAAATATCTGTTTTTTTTTCACCCTCCAATGGGATCAAGATTTACCCAACTGAATCAATTTTTATCAACATACATACACGAGTCCTGAAATCTACAGCCAATGGCCAACAACATCCACCAATCTCATCAATAATATGTCCAATTATACTCCAAATCATCTTACCAAGCCCATAGCACCATAAATTACAAGATTAGATCATATGAAACCTTGAAAAACTCAAATGAAGGTGGCTTCTCCCATGAAATGAGTTTTTCTTATTTTTTTAATCATTAAAATATGCAATGCTGATTTTCTGGTTTATTATACCTTTTATGCTGATCCTCAGAGTCCCTCTGAGTCCAAAATTTTACCAATTATTCATTCTGATCTCCAAAAAGTAAGCTTCTGTCACATCATACTCCTAACTAGTCTAGTCAATAAAATATTTATAATATTTTTTATCAATCATCTTCAATTATTATAAAGATTCTTTTTAATTCAAAATGGAATTTTTTATTTAACATTCAGAGGAAAACCAAAGAAACAAAAATAAAATTTGGAAGAATTTTTAGCCATAAAATATTTCCCATATTGCAGTTGAAATCAATCCAGACTTGATTTAATTTAAGAAATTTCAAGAAGTTGTTCCTTCTGCTTGCAATGGAGTGTAGAAAAAATTTCATATATTTTTTTAAGGCCAGAATACAACCAATTAACTGACTGGTAGATATACTAAATTTCTGGTACTATATGAATTGTTAAGCAATTGCATTCAAAAGTGATGAAAATTAATTGAAATGGATATCAATAGTTGAATCACTCAATGCTATCCATGCTAAACTTTTTCTATATCAAATTAATTCAAGGGATAACTCTGTTCAGGCTTGAAATTTGGAACTTATTGAAAAAAGAAATATGCAGGTGGTATCTTGAGAATCCCACAAAAGAAAAAATGAATCTATCTTGGAATCTGGATCTGATTTTGACTCTGAAATTGAGGTAGAAGAAATTCATATGGAAAAAATCTACAACAAGTGTATGATAAAAACCAAAAAGGCCTGAGTAAATAAATTTTTTTAACATCCAAATACACCCAAAAGTTATATACTGTTGATTGCATGAAATTTGAAAATCTGGGCTGATTATTTTGTCTGTTTCTCCCAATCTATCTAGCCAAATTTTTCAATTTAGGACACTCATTTTTGGTTCTCACTAAAAATGATTTCTTAGGTTGCTTTCAATCCTGTTTTTGAACTGCATTGACCATCAATGGAGTTTTAATACTTGAACTTGAAGAAAAATAGTGAATCCAATGAAGAAATGCAGCTCAATTCAAATTTGATTGGATCAGTAACATATCAATCAATTGGTAAAAATAATAAAAGAAAAAAAAATCCATTAACATACTCTTCTGCTTTGGGATATCCCCAGAATAAATATGGTATTTCAAGATTGTTTGGGAGCCCACCCAAATTAGCCTTTTTTTTGATAAAGCATGCTGGGAACCCCCTAAAGCCCCCGTGGAAAACCCTAAAGCCTGCTTGCCACATAGCCAAGTGCAACTTGGCACACAGCCAGGTTAGGGTGGGTTGGGCCAAAGTTTGACTTGGCCAAAAACCAAGCCAATTGGCCACACCCGCCAAATAAATCAATGGGGAGCAATAATACATGCAAGGCTTCTTGATTATTTCCAACGTGAGAAGATCAAATTGGGTTAAAGAACTTAATCATCCCCATCTCACACCACAACCTTGGTTCAAAATCTCCTCTGCCATCAGATTCTTAATTGGATTATCAAAACACAAGTTGCCCAGCCAAGCTCAACTATCCAAGATCATAGCTTCCATCCTCAGCTCACCCATCTTCACCAATAATGACCAGATCTATTAAATTAGCCCTGCTCAAGAACCACAACCTTATTTGATTTGATCCTTGACTGGTCTACTACTGGCCTTGCAAAGGCTTACTAAGCTCAAGAATTGGGACAATCAAATTCAATGTTTGATTCATGCTTTGGGCTCCAAAAAGGAGGTTCCAATCAAGATACCTTTGATTCCAGATCATTTGATGACTATCCCAACTACCATGCCAAGGATGTTGATGAAAAAAGTTCTGTTGATGAGCTTTGATAGTCCAAAAAATTTATACAAGAGGAGCGGGGGGGAGGTGCCAAAAGCTTGGCTTTGGCCAATTGGGGCTGGGCTGTGTGCCAAGATCCACATAACAACCTGATTCAGAAATAAAGCCAACTGGGGACCTTGCCAAGCAGGAATTGGGAGTGTGCCCAGACAAGCTTGAAGTATCATATGTTTGAATTTGCAAGTACATGCAATGAATAGGAATAAAATATAACTTGTATGAGATAATTAAAACCTTAGAATCAAAAAATATAGATTTCTATTAATTATTCAAATATAAAAAACTCTCTAATATTGATCTAAAGTCAATAGTATTCACAATTGGCATTATTTCTTGAATTTGTGATAATGGGGATTTCTATGAAAGATATTTCTCAAACAAGTATATGATAAAAAAAAGATATTCCTGGGTCAATCCAGTGTATCCAAATTGAAATAAACCCAATAAATTTATACCATCAACTTCAGGAAATGTTCACACCTGGGCTCATGTTCTTGTGAATTTTTCCTAATTTATATAGCCAAATTTGTTAGTTTTTGACACCCATTTTTTGGTTCTAGCTACCATTGAGTTCATAGGTTTCTTGAAATCCCAGTGTTTTAATAAATTGCCTACAAAGCAAATTGAAATAATCAACAATGAAGAAAAGAATTTAAGCCAATGAAGAACCTCAGCTTAATGCCAATATGATTGGATGAGTGATATTTTGATGAAATGGCACCAATAATCAAAACACAAGCAATCCCTCACCCTCTTCTTCTTTAGAATCTGCCAAAAATCATAATGTTTTCATTCACAATAAGGTGAAAGGATAGGATTAAAATATAAAACAGATGTGATAATCTGATGCTTATAATCAAACAAAATAGATTCCTATAGATCATTCAAATCTCAAAAAATTTCTGATACTTATAATAATATCAGATGTATAGAATTAACAATTGGAATTATTTCTTGCCTTAGTGATGATTTGAATTTCTATGAAAAATGTTTAACACACATTCCAAAGTGATTCTATTTCTGTTATTTTTTCTTTCTTTCTAATTCAAATTATGAAAATGATGAAAAAATTGAGAACCATATTAGTCAAATTGAGATTAAATTGGATCACTCAAAGTGAGGGAAATATTTCATAGCAACCATCTTGTGGGCATTAGAGAAAAAACATTATCTGGTAAAATAAAAGTCTTGAATATCTTGGTTTGGGTTGAAACTATACATCTTTTTTTTTGATTCTCTCCTTGAAGCTGAAAATCTCAGGAAATTAAGATTGAATTTCATAAAATTTTAATTTCATTCAAAATTTACAGGAAAATCTAAGTAGAATCATCTCCTGATGAATAATATTGCTGATCAATGCAATATTATTCAGCATGGAAGTAAAAATCTTCACACAGAGGTATGGAGTAATTATTTTAGAATTCACTTTATGAATGAATGAAATATCATCTGGTGAAGTTACAGTAACCTGGCTTTGGCTTAAGTAAAGTTTTATGACAGAAAGAAAAAGCTCAATAAGGTTAAATTAACTGAGAGAATAATGAGATGCTCTTTATTTTGGTCAGTTAATGTACTGGTAAGCACTCTTATAGTAATAAGACCTCTATATACTGAGATAAGCCAATGAGAAATTTAAATTTCAGACAAAAAATCAGGAGTGGTTCCTGGATTTAGATAACAATCCCTCTACTTGGTTTTATCCTTGATCCTCCTGGAATTTGGTGAGATTAGTGGTCAGTCTTAACTGGTTGTTAGTTATCAGGTGGGGAGAGACAAGGTATGCAACAACAGTACAAAGACAAGAGGAAAAAGAAGGGTTGAACTGAGGATTTGAGGAAAGATGGGGAGAGGTAGATTGGATGATGGAAGGGGAGAATTGAATTCCCAGAAGATGAGTGTAGGAGAGCACTAATTGGGGTTTTTGCATGAAGTACCAGATAAATTACAGTTCTGTGAATCTATCCTGGGCACCTGGCTGCAGCAAGGGTTATAAAAAAAATAGTGCTCAACCCATATGCAGCCATGTGCAGCTGTTTCATGTCTTGTATTGCCTTGATTTTCCCTAGAGGCTTGGTAAGGATTTTCAATATAATCTGGTTGGAAGTACAGTTCTTGAAAAGTAGTTTTGAATTCACCACCAGTTCATGTATGTAATGGTACCAAACTTTGATTTGCCTTGCGGCTGATGAGGTTGGCACCCCTGTTGTCATTGATGATGATTTGTCTTGGCATGAGAACAACAATTCCAATGAGGAAACTGGACAGAAATTGCACTTCTTTGGCGCAAATTTTCATTGAAGAAAACTCAGCCTCAGTGGTGGATTTGGAAAATGACACCCTCCCACCCAAAATACTGAAGGGCAAGGATTAGATGGATTTCATACAAAGTGAATTCCCAGTGGTACAAGAAATATCAAATATAGTAAGACTATACTTTGAATTTCAAATTTGATGTTCAAAGTCAAGTGCAAGGTTCAAGTAGAATTTTTGAAAGATAAAACTGAGGCAAAGCTTTATGTAAAGACCCAGTCTCAGAAAGAATGCAAGAAAACATGAAATTAACTAACTGAGGAGAAAATCTTCATTAAAAGGCCTTTGCCTTTTAAGGTAGTCTTAATCATGATGAGGTTGACTAGATATAAACTGATAGATGTCCTCTCTAGCTAGGAATAGCAAGGCTGCAATGAATTGATGGAAATCCAAGGCTACATGGAATTATGTCATTGAGGTACAAGCAAAAAAAAGCAAGGTATGAAAAGATGGACATTCAAGGAGAAAATAAGAAAATGAAATGCAAATGTGAAAGAGTAATTAGTTTAGTTTATGTGAAAATGAAACATGCAGACTGGGTCCTGGGCATAATAAGGCTTGGTCAAGTTAGTAAATTAATTAAGATTATTGGCTATACATGGTGAAAACTGATTGTTTGATTGAATGGAAATAGATTTAAATAGTAGCTAGGCTTGAATTCAAAAGCTTACCAGAAAAGAACTGTGAGGGTGAAAACCAAATTTTAGAGTTGATTGGTACTTTTTGTAGATGGTACTACAACATGCAAGTGCAATATCCAGTGATGACTGAGTAACCAGAGATAGAAGGTCCCTTGTCTAATTCAAAAAAATTAAGCAGACTACATCAATGGTTAGCATATTTTTGGTGTCACACTATTGAGCTGAGTCATAAAATACTGGCAAGAGGGGATATTTCAAAAATGTTGTTAAATATTAAACTTGAGTTTGAAGCATGAAGGAAGCTATTGGCTGTTCTTTTTTCCCACCAATCTGATGGGATTTCTGTGTAGCATTATGAACTAGCCAGACACAGATTTTTGATTGATGCTTTCCATACCATAGTCTGAATCTTCCCAAACTTTCAGCATTTCATTTGGGACAAAATATTTGTGGAAGTGGATGCCAAATGCAGTGATCACTTTGAGGTAGCATAGAAGTTGCTTCAACAGGGTCCAGTGGGATTGTGCAGGAAAGTTGGCAAATCTGGAAAGGGTGCTGATCACAAAAGCCATTTTGAGCCTTTTATTGATCAAGATATGGATCATCATTCCCAAATCTTTCTGCATTGTCTTCACTTCAAATGGGGTTGATTCAAAGTACATCTGATAGTGCATTTAGAGGGTAGAAAGGGCCTTTGGCAGGTTTGAGGTGGCCATGTAAAATTATTCAAGGACCTTCTAGAAGTAGTATTTCTGATTTAGCAGCAGAGATCCATTGGGTTTCCAGTTGAGTATTTATCCCTGGTGCTGAGGTGGATTATCTTGGCTCTTGATGGAATAGTGCTTACTGAGATAATTTAGGAACTGGACCAGTTCTTGTCTTTCTTTTCAAAAAAGGAGCCCATTGTCCACCTCAATGTCAAGGAATACCATTTTTTTTTTGTTCAAAAAGGGTGATTCATCCTCAGTCAATTTCTTCATTCCAAGTTCTTACAGTGTCTTGGTGAATTTGGCCCTCCAGCAACAGGGGGCTTGCTTTGTGCTGTAGAGAGAATTTTTCAGCTTTCAGACCCAATCCTCCTTTACCTTCAATTTGAATCCAGTCACTTGATATACATATAAATCCCAAGTCAATTTTTCCATACAAGATCAATTTTTCAACATTAGATCAGAAGGTATGCCATGGGTGTTGGATGGCAATTGAGAGAATAAAATTAATTGATTCCATTTGAGCAGCAGAGGAGTGGGCTTCCAGATAGTTATTTGTTTATTTTTGATGGTTAAAAAATCAAAAAAATATTGAATTGAGACAAACAATTCACCCACAATAACTGTGTTTGCAGACAAGTTGACACATACCACAAATTAAAATTCTGTCCTTTGGGGGAGGTACCAGGGTTCCTATGCAGTGCTTGATGATGGATTTGGTTTTTATTTTAATCAATTCCAGGAAGAGGGGTCTTGCAGCCGGGTCAGAGAAGGCCTCCTTCAAAGTGATGGCTTTGGAGAGAAATTCTTTTTTGTTGTTGTCATTGTCAAAATTTTAAGAGTTGGCTTGCTCATCCCTGGCAGCCCCTGAGCCCCACATTCTGCAGTTGAGGATAAAAAATTCATCAATGGATATTGTTATGTACTTTGGTGCATTCTTGTAATAGGAGACATAGACATAGCCCTTGGGGTACCATGGCATCTTTGGAAGAGGGTGTGACCTGCACAAAGGCATGGGATGCATTAATTGTGACAGTGTATTTTCATTGGGATTTTTGGGTTTGTTGTGAGATGTGAATTCCGTGCTGTAGAGTTTTTATGGAGAATTTTTGGTGACGGCAGGTTTCCCTGCATGCTTTGGGTGTTATCTTGTAGGAGAGATTATTGGAATTGAGGGGAAACACAGAGGGGCAGGGGGCTTTGATTTGGGCAAGTGATGGGAGCATGGAAGAGACCTAAAAAATTTATTCACAGAAAGGGGATTGTTATAATTTAAATTTTAAGTTGTATGAGAAAATTCCCGGCTCAAATCTACCTGCCTCTTGGTTGGTTCCAGGAGCCTTCCTGCATAGGAGAATGGTTTTTAAACCAGGAAGAGGAGAGGTTGGGATCAAGTTTGGATCTTTGACAGTAGGTTTTGGTTTACATGTACCTTTCGGCTGCAAGTGATGAGCTTATTAATTTCATGTAAATTTTATATAGTAATTTTTGTGGCAATCAACATACTAAAAATTGAAGACCACCTCAAGAAATTTTATGGCAAGAGATTGATGAAAATTCAAAAGTACAAGATAGATTTTTCCCAGTAAATCATTGGGACCAAGCGCTGGGAAATTAGATACCCAACATTGGTGAGGATGGTCTGGTTGAAAATTTTGGAAAGCCTGTTTTTTTGGGGAGATTTGGCTGGATGTTGTTTTAGGAATGTTTCCTGGAATTGAAGAAAAGAGGTGAAATTTTCTGAGAGTAACTCACCACTGCACTTGCAGCAGAGGCTGGCTGGGGAGAAATATAGTTGTTTTTAGATTTTGTAGATGTAAAAGATGATGCATTGCTTGGATTTGGACTTTTTTCATGATATAGGTGCAATTAATGAAGGAGTAGTTGTTGATGATGAAAAGGAAATAATTTAAGCCATTTTTTGAGGTTTTTTTTATTGGAAGAATCTCAATGTGAAGTTGGTGGAATGGTCTGGGAGAGGAGGGAGGGGATTTGGAGTGTTCCAAGTGCTTCAACTTGCAATATTTGCAGAATTTGAAGTTGGAAGTGGAGAAGTAAGGGTTGTGATTTTGAATCAAGTTGGCGGATAGGAACAATTTGATATATTAATTTGATGGGTTTACTAGCAGTATGTGCTAGTCTTTGATGGGCTTTGACTTGGAAATGAGGTATGATGCGGGAGAAGTCAGAGGTTTGTGGAGTGAGACATATAGGTTTCCAATATGCATAAATTGGCATAAAATGGAGTTCTGCAGCCTCACTAGTATGGTGTGGTGCTGATGGAATATCTTCAGCCAGTTATTTTCTTGGTTTTTTTGTTGATAACAGGTTTCTTGGGCCTCCTGGGGAATAGTATACCAGGTATATAGGTGTTCCAACAATTTCAAGCTTACCCATGTGGGTAATTTTGATCTTTCCCCCATAGGTATTTGATAACTTGCTTACAGGAGTTGGATTGTGAAGGAGTGAGAGGTTGTAACATTTCAAACAAGAAGCCCACAAGTTTTATAACAGTGTTCAGAACTTGGGTTTGAAATTTGAGGAAACAAAGAGTGAATCCTTGGAGAAAAAGAAGCCTGATATCTACACATATGAGGATTCCTCATCCCCAAATTTTAAAACTCTTTGGTGGGGGAGCTGGATTAATCTATGGGATTGAGGGAGAATTTGGTTTCTGGTTTCTTAATTTTGAGTGTAAGATTGGATATATGGCACCTAACATTATGAGTTTTTCTGCCTGGGGAGTCTCCTGATAGGCACTGCAGGTTTGGGCTGATGGAAGATTGGTTAAGGGTGCTTGTTGGAGGAGCTTGCAAATTTCTTTTTAAGTTTTTTGGAAGGGAAACACTGGATTATTTCATGATTATTGTGTATTTTAGAATGGTTGTTACTATAGGAATTCTGATTTTTGGAAAATCTCTTTGGCTTTATGTCAGTAGAATGCAGTTTTGGAATTTCTCCAGATTGAACAGCCTTAGGTTTTATAGGGGCTAGAAAATGGAGGATAGGAAGGAGTTGAGTCTGAGGCTATTCAGGTAAAGTACTGTGGCCATAAACATGTGAATTTTAAGGAAACTGCTCTTTGGAGGTTTTCCTTTGATGGTTTTGAATTGATCAAAATATTGGATTTTCAAATTTGAAATATTCTCACAAGTGAGCTTCTGGTTTTGAGAGTGAATTTGATAAGTTTAAAAAAACTTTTTATTTTAAAAATGATGGATTTCTTTCTGCAGGAATCAGATAATTTCAATGAGGCTTGAAAGAATTTCTTCTTGCAAGTCTTGATCCCCAAGTGTAGGTTCCTTTCAACTGAATCATATAGGAAACTGATAGAATATGAGTTCTTCCTGTGGTATTTCTTAGTGTCTTTTTTGAAACCAATAAACTTTTGGTTTAGTATTTGCTTGTGACCCTTGCCAATCAGAATATGTTTGAAGAAAGTCTTCCAGTTGTTCCAGTTGTGGTAATTTAGCTTTAAAAATTTGAATTTTGTGGAATTTTTATTTTTGGAGCTTTTGCTTCCTGACTTGAAAATTGTGATTTTGTTTCCCTTCTTGGTATAATTGTCCATGTTGTATGAATTTCCTGTATCAGAAAAGAAGGTTAATTTTCTTAAAAGTGTTTATAGTATGACCAAGAGTTGCTTCTTGCTAGCATGAGAGAATAATAAGATGCTCTTTATTTTGGTCAGTTAATGTAATGGTAAAAACTCTTACAGTAACAAGAACTCTGTAGAAAGAGCTCTGTTAGTGAGACCTTTAAATATCAGACATGCAATCAGGAGTGGTTCCCAGATTTTGATAAAAAGCACTCTGCTTGATTGTATCCTGCTCCTCTTGGAATTGGGTGAGAGTAGTGGTAAGTCTTTACTGAGAAGTAGTTACCAGGTGGGGCACCTTGAGTGGGGAGAGACAAGGTATGCAAAAATTTTAGAAAGATGAGAAGAAAAGGAAGGGTTGAAATGAGGAATGGAGGAAGGATGGGGAGAAGTATATTGGAAAACAGAAGAGGAGAAGCAGAGGCCCGGAAGATGAGTGTAGGAGAGAAATTCTTGCATTAGTTGCCTGAAATACCACATAACTGCAAGTTCTGTGCATTTTTACTGGGAGTCTGGCTACTGTATGAGTGACACACCAAAATCCAGGGCAATGACTTTGATCCCAGCTTCATTATGAATCTTTTATATTTTCTCACCTTTTTAAATTTCAAAATTATTGCAAACTAGAATGATGTTCATTTATGTATAGTAATCTATCCTGGGGAGTTTAAATAAAAAGAAAAATAAATGAGAATTTCAAAAATTAACAAAAAAAATATGAGAAAATATCCAGATTACACAATTAGAAAATTCTCAAGGTCCTTCAAAGCTCCACTGCATTCCAAGAAATTTAAAGCAATCAACCCATCAAAAAATACTGCAGGTAGAAGGAGTTTTTTCTTTTTTGATAATTGTGAGCAGGTTTGCCCTTTGATGATTGAGCATATGTGAAGAGCAGGTCCCTGATTAATAGGGAACTTTCATCAGTTTTTTTTTTGTTTAAAATCAGGTATAAGGCTTCAGTAATAGACTGAATGGTTGATTCTAAAGAAAAAATACCTTTGAATACCAGAAAATCTGCCAGAATGGAGGAAATTCTTTCTATTAATTCAAAATTTTTGACCAGATCTTTGAAAATTTTCACAATTCTTGATTTCTTGAAATTGATTCAAATATGATTTTGAAGGATTTTATCAATTGTTTCAGTGCATAAAGTTTTACAAGTTTGATCATACACCTTTTCTCAAATTTAATCTAGAAATAAACCAGAGATTTATTTTTCACTAAAGAATACATAAATGGTTTTTATTTGTGAGTGATTTATTAATGTTTTCTGTGTTTATAATAATCCTGAGGATCTCTAAGAAACAAAAAATTAAGATTGTATAGCTCAATCCAATGATTTGATGATTGAAATGAAATATTTTCACCCAAAGAAGATTGAATAAATTCAAATAAATTGCCTCAAAAAGCCATTTGGACTGCCAATGTCTTGATTCCTGGGTTATATTTTTGGAAAGAAATTATAGATTTTGAAAAATATTGCTTAACATTTTGTGAAAGATTAATTTTTAAAGATAAAAAGATCAACTTATTAATGATGGCACACTGCAAAAAAAGGGCTGGGAAAAAATTAATTGATGATGGGCTGAGGTGTGCTGATGATGATCCAATCAGAGGTCAAAAAAAGTAATAATCAGATATTTTGGTTTCAATAGTTGGAGGGTAGACTAAGAATAAATTAGTGCAAAACCAAAAGGAAAAACAAAATGGGGAAGAAACAGAAAAAAAGGTAAAAAAAAAGTGTTGTCCATGATTTTTGTCATAATCACAACTTGACACTCCAGAATCAGTCACCTCAGCCTCCCTCAACCATCAGTACACCCAACCTCTACTCCTGCATCCACTAGCTCTACCTCCTGAAGCATCACCCTGCATCCCCTGCATGTCCTATGTCATCTCACGGGCTCTCTCCCTCTCTCTCTATGGCTTGGTTTATCCTCTATCTCTCCTCAAACCAATTGGTACATGGGTTAGTACATATTAAATACATATTATATAAATAGTACATACCCCTGTCTGGTCAGCCCATCCTCCCAGGACCTCCAGATCAGTAAATTTCACACCTCCCTGCACAGGCACATAACCCAATCAGTCAAATAAAGCCTTCAGCTCAACAAGTCAACAGGTAATACTATAGGAACATGTTTGGTAAAAGACATCTACATTCCATCAAAAATAGTGATTTCTATTAAAAAATATTAATTTTTGATTTCATTATTCTTATTATTTTACTCAATGAATTTTTTGCTGGAATATTTCAAAAGTTTTGAATCCACTTCATATTATAGGTATAAATAGAATTTTTCTAATTTATTTTAAGTATGTTTGTTGTAAGGTTTTTAAATCTCACTGGAAATTTCAATTCTTTTTTGAAGAAACCAATTTTTGTATTTGATGATTTTATTTTTGTACTTGATGAAATTTGTTTTGAAAGATTTCAACATATTTGAATTTTATTTTTTTCCCCATAACTTTCTAATACATCTTTGTACCAAAAATATAAAACTATTGAATAATCTTCCCACACCTCACAGTTTGTTGATGTCCTTGGTTTTTTATTCATTTAAAAAAATTTTTGTATATGCACCTCTTGCATCTATCTAATCTTTTTTTTTATTTTCCATCTGCTTTTTTTTCATTCTGCTTTTTTTATTTTTTATCTTTATTCTTCAAATTCACACACAAGCTGATGTATGTAAATTTGTGAGGTTTGTGTTTATTTTTTTTCCATACTTTTCAACTATATCTTTGTGTATACACATATATATTTTTTATAATACCACACATATAAAAAGGAAAACAAATGTAACAAAGGCAAAAATTTAACAAGGAAAACACATATTACATGGACAACACATTTAAAAAAGAAAAACCAATGTGACATAGCAAATTGAAAATACCTGTAATGAACACTAAATACTCACTTGGTTCAAAGTTTTTTTTTGGAACATTGAAAATTTATATAAAACCCCTTCCATCCCACTGTGATGAACTTTCTCCTCAACCCAGAAATCAAAACAATTGAGTTTGTTTTAATTTATAAATTTAAAAAAGGATTTTCATAAACTTAATTTCAAACAAAAAATGGGTCACTTTCCAAATTCATCACATAGAAGAAGGTCCTGCTCCCCTTACTTTGTGGTTCCAAATTCACTACACCAATCACATTCCAATGCCCTTCTTTATGATAACTATCACCATCATGTTGGAACCACTTCCTCATTGCCAGATCCACCATACCTTCCCCACCATACTCCACATAAAAGGCACCATTCTTTGCTGTCATCTCAATGCCATAACAGATCAGCAAATGATAATTATCCCATTCCTCATCTTTACAACTTGCCATCTCTCCCTCCCAACCACATCAATCATTGTAGATTTTCACTTCCTTGTCATTCTTGTTCAATTTCAAACATTAACAATCCAGATTTATTCTGTAATCTACCAACATCAAGTTCACTTTCTCCACCTCCTCAAAAAAATCTTCATACTACTCCTTGAATTCCAAAAGTTCCTATTTTTCTAGAAAGTCACCCTCATTTCTTTTAAAACAAAGGAGGATCTTGATTTTACTTTGGAACATTAGGAGCTCAATCAACATCAAAATATTTAACATTTTAATCAACTAAACTGAAAATGTCCATGGTTCCCCAAAATCTGCATCACTTGGCATGGAAGACTCATTGGCAGGCTAAACACAAGAGAATTTTTTTAAAGGTGATTTTATGGAGCCCACAAAATTTGGAAACAATTACAATAATTTCTGAAACTGAAATAAAATTTTAGAATCAAAAATAGCCACCATGTTTCCTTGGGGTGGATGCAATGTACTCTTTCTGAACAATAAACTCTAAAAACCACCAGTTTGTGACAAAATTGCCAAGCAATATTTTTCAAAAATGAGAAAAGCTCCCTA
Organism: Puccinia polysora; assembly: GCA_025617555.3. Lineage (NCBI taxonomy): Eukaryota > Fungi > Basidiomycota > Pucciniomycetes > Pucciniales > Pucciniaceae > Puccinia > Puccinia polysora. The sequence continues at coordinate 17,530,464 of CM062644.1, forward strand.
TGCTGCAGAAATGGACAGGTTTTAGTAAAACAGAAAAGACCACACCAGGTTTTTATCCATGTTTTCAAGATTCCTACTAGAGATCATCATCCTAATGAGCATCCACTGCTCTCCAATTTCAGGCTGATAAACTCTAATTTTGCCTCAAAATTGATTGTTGGTAACCAAAATACTTGCAATTCCATTGATTTATGGAAAAGGGGAATATTAAAATTTAAGGTAAATGGAACTATGAACCACAAAATTGGTAGTATTAATCCCAATTTTGGAAAACACCTATCATTAATTCCATTTTATGTATTTTACAGGGAAAACAAATTGCAAAATCAGAACTGATGGGCCTCAAATGTGGCATTGGATTTCTTTATCAGTATTCAAGGCATTCTAAACCAAAATGATGTTTTGATACACAGTTTTCAAAGAGTTTCTCCTCATGCTGTTCCAAATCAATCTATCAGGCTTTCTGATCCATCTTCACAAAATATGTATCAAAGAGTTTAAAAAATTCCAAAAAGAGACCAAAAAGCTGCAAGATGGCTGGGAGGTATGGTATTTCATATTAATTTTTTCACTGGAGTGGTTTCCTGTTCAAAAAACATTGTGTTGAAAAATACATCAAACTTTAGACAGAAAAATTATCCTATATTTTTCAGCATCAAACTAATATAAGGGTTGAGAAGTTCTGTGGTTTTGTGGGTGAAGTCAAATATGGTTTTGAGATGGGTCGGGGAACATGTAATTTTTTTTTCTCTTTTATTTTTTGGGGTGAGCTGTACTTCGATCTTCTACCAAGATTTATGATTAAAATTTCCTTATTCTTAGGTTGTCATTTTACGCTTCCCCAATTATTTATAGGTGGCCCAAGGGACATGAAGGCTTGAGATCAATATGATATGCGAATTTTTCAACATATGGGAAAGCCTGGTATTTTTATAACAGTCACATTTAAGTTTGCATGGCCAGGAATTCTAAAAAGATTATTTTTACAGGTCAAAAAAGCGCAGGATAGGCTGCCAGATATTCTAACAAATTTTTTAAAATAAAAATTGAACAGGATCCATGATTAATTATTTAAGGATGGAAGGACAAGTAGAGTTGCAACTGGGGTGCTTGACTAAAAAGAAAGATAAAACAAGTTTTATTACTTGTGGGTGAAAATTATTGTTTTAGAGTAAATAAACTTAAATTTATTAAAACAAAAAAATCCAAGTTGAAATAAATTTTGACAACCTGGTGAAAAAAATACAAAAAATGGATCCAGTAAAGAAAACCGGGAATCCCATAAATGCAGAAAGATCATTCAAGATGCTTAAGATTGGACTGGTAATTGGTTGCATCTCTGAGACAATCTTTTCAAGAAATTTGAAAATTATGAACCAATTTTGAACTCTTTTTGTCATTAATGGTTTCATAAATAGAATTTTTGATAAGATCAAGCAGTTGAGAAGGTTGAATTATGGTTGAAAAAGTTCTTTGAGAGTTTTCAAACTGGGAATAATGTAATTCAAAAATGGGGAGTATGAGGGAATAAATTCAAGCTCTACATAATTGGTAGCCTTCAAGATATTTTGAACATATTCAGAATATTCTCCTTTGTGATTTGGTGGATTATGAATTATTTAAATGGAATGTTTTTGTAATTTGGGTTTCAATCTCACCACAAATCCAGGTATGTAACTTGAATTCATTTTAATATTAATTTTTAAGAGTTCATAGTGGATGTATCCTGTTTTTAGAAATTTCAGTAACCAAATTGATCTGAATAGGCCAGGATACTAGAATTAATACTTCTGGATCACCTGGATGTACATACAGATGAGATCAATTGAGATTCAATATGATTTTTCAGAAATAGTTTTGAATCAGACAGCTAGAAATAAATGGGAGACCTAAAAGCAGCTCATTATCCATGAGAAATATAGGCATGAATATACAAAACTGTTGAATCAATAGCAAAACAGTTTTCTGTTCACATAAATAACACAATTCAGGATATAATCACTTCTTCTTTTTATGTCTGAAAGTTTATTCATTTTTTTTGGAATTGGATATAAAATATTCCAAGTGAAATTCAAACCTCTTAGAGCTCTTTTGATTGCTTGGCTTGAGAAGAGTATCTTATTTTAAATTTTAATTTAAGCAGCCATCTCCTTCAAAGTAAAATTGTTGTTCAATTGTCAAGAGCATTGCACAGAGAAAATTGACTTTGATTTTGGTCTGGGCCCCTCAATAACGTTAAACATTTTGATTTATCTTATCCTCATGATTTATTATAAGAGTGCCAGACTATAATCAAACCAAAAAAGTTACTTCACTGGGGCCCTGGGGGGATAAATTAAAGCCTACAGACCCCCTGTGGGGACTGCCTGGGGTAGACTGTTTTGGAGAAGTAAATGATGGACATAGGTTGAGGAAATATAATATGTAAAAATGTTATAAATAGAATTTTTTTTTTTGTGCAAGAAATTCAAATCTGACCTCAGATTTTCCAAAAAAAAAAAAAAACTTGATCCAAAGTAAGGAAAATGAGAATGATTCATTCTGTTCACACAAGATGGAATGTTTCTGGTTAAACATAAATAACTTTTTACAAAACATGAAAAAAAACGGATACATATAATTATGTTGTGATGGGAATTTGAATATTTTGAATTATGCCAAAAAAATATCATCTGGAACACAAATAATTACAAAAAAAAAAAAAAAAAAAAAATGAAAAAAAATAGATTTCTGTGAAGGAAGAGTCAATGTTTATAATGGAAGTTAAAATACCTTTTTACCAAGAATGAAAAATTTTATAAAATTACTCAATAGATCCATTTAAGAATGAAGAAATCAAAATCTGTTGAGGGATTTTTTTCAAAGAAAAAAAAAAAGAAAAGAAAAGAAAAGAAAAGAAAAAATCATCAAGTACAAAGATAATAACATTAAATTCAAAAAAAAAAAAAAAGGTTTTGTTGAATGAGAATTCGAATCTCAAGTGAGATTTAAATACCTTACCAAAAACTTAAAAATCATATATATATATATATATATATATATACCATAGGGGCACTTTTGAGTGTTGAGGACTGTGGAGCCAATGAAAAGGGTTGATTCAACACCCCCTGCCTTGACTGCTGGCTATTTCAACAACAGGGTCAGTAAACGTTTGATCAACCAATCTTTTGATGCACCATTGTTCTGGTTGGCAACTGGATGTCAGGGTCTTCACCATTTCACCTTGCCCCTGTGGTTGTTTCACCAGTGGGGTACACCTGTTGGTGACTTGTGGTCAGGGTTGACACAATTTCTTTTTGCTCCTGAAATCAAATCACCAGTGGGACACACAGGGTCAAGGAACTGTCCTGTGGTTCAATACCAAAGGTGGTGCTAATACCTTGTCTGAGGTCATACAATGTCACTCCACCCATTGGCCAGGTTTGATGGGTGGTGTGAGAAACCTGTCTGCTGATCTGTGCTCCTACTCCTCCAGCTCACCATGCTCAACCTCCTCTCTTGCTCAACAACACTCAACAACTTCATCAAACTCTTTTGTCCCTCCACTTTGGCTCATCCAACCACCCCAAGCATGGCTCTCAACCCCAGTCATAGTACTGGTTGATTGCTCTCAAGCCTGGCTTGGATCCTGGGACCCTTTCTTGTCTCAAGCCCTTTCAGTACTCAATCAAGGTATGTATTAACTTTGTATGCTGGCTTGCATGATTGGACTTGCCATTGGCTCCATCACCGGCATCCTTGCCAGAATTATTGTCCCCATTTTCCATCCAATTTTGAGGATGAACATCCAATGGCTTGTTTCTTGGACGTTCTACAACCTTGTTGGTCCTGTCATTGGTTGGGAGTTTGTTTTCAAAGGTGAGGAAACCCTCAAACTGTGTTTTGGTGCTCCAAAACCTAACCTATAGCCATCCAACTCACTTTTCTAGTATAAGGAAAGCTCTCATCATCAAAAAGACCTCAAACATGTATTCTAAGCCAAAAAATAACCCCTAGTCACTCAGCCAAAGTACCACCCTATCTCTCATGGTTTAGAAGATACAGCTCAAATCAACTCTGGCCTACCCATACCCCTACCAGGTTTCACAGACCAGTGAAAGGTCATGGACATACCCTGGATGCCTTCAAGTACATACCCCATAAAGTAAAACTATACATCACCAAAAAAACCTGCAGAAGTATACATAAGTAATATATGCAAGACCCTGCATGCAGCACCAAACAAACCTGCAGCAGTATAAAGAAGAAATATATGCAAGGAACTGAATGAAGAACAAAACAAACAGCTATATACAGAAGAAATATATGCAAGGCACTGCATGAAGGACCAAACAAATGACCCAACACCACTATACAGAAGTAATCTATGCAGGGGCACCTGTATCAATCCAGCACAGCAATGCATGCAAGGGTGTAAATGCATGTAGATCCTGCACAGCCTCCTCCTCTGACCAGCCAAAATGCCTCATGAACTGTATTCACTGTACTAGGGAGACCCTCAGGGTCAGCCCTGAGGTAAGGATTTTCTATAAATAGAGGGCCTCTCTCCCCCATCCAGGTCCCATCAATCCCCCCATCCTCCCCTCCAGGGATCACCATGCCTCCTAGGCACCCTTGAATCATACCTTGACCATCCCCAACCATTATCCCATAACCCATACTGTAACCATCACCAATCCCATATTGCATGCCATCACCATCACCATCACCATCATCATCAATCATCACCATCCACCATCAACCACCACCATTACCCTTGACTGCCCATCATCCTAAACCCATACTTTTGACCATGAACCAACCCAATAAAACATACTTTTGACCATCAACCACCACCATTATTTACCCAATACCCCATACCTTTGAGCATCACCACCACATCCCCATAACTTGAACATCATCATCATCAACCACCACCAACTCTCCATCATCATCATCATCACCTACCTTGACCATCATCAATCATCATTATATCCATCCATCATCATCATCATCATCATCATCATCATCATCATCATCATCATCATCATCATCATCATCATCATCATCATCATCATCATCATCATCATCATCATCATCATCATCATCATCATCATCATCCATCTTCATCATCACCTACCTTGATAATCATCAATCATCACCATCATCATTACCACCTATCTTTGATCATCACCATCCACCCTCATCCATCCTATCACCATCACCCATCCATACTGTCATCACCAGCCATTCATGCTATCATCATCCACCTCCATCACCATCAGTTATTAACTATAGGCTCAACCATTTCAAACTTTATTCAATCATCACCTGTATCATCAAAGAATTATCAATAAGTAACCAATAAAATAAATATAAAAAATATATAAAGGATAAGACTAGATAAAGGATTATTCCCTCACCCAGCTTCTATCCACCAATTCACCTATCTGTTCCACCACTTTTTCCTTATTGATTCTGAGAATATTGATCCTAGTTATGATTGAGACTACTATAGTGGCAACTCTATTTGAGAAATCAGCCACCAATCTCTTTTCTTTGATTGTTGTGAGACTTACTATAGTACTTAGATGGGCAGGAAATTCAAAAAAAAAAAAAAGAAAAGAAAAAAAAAAGCCTTAGTATTCCTCTATCTTATCAGTAGTTGTAGTACTCAATTCCCCCTCAAGTGACTTCCAGAAAGCTTTTTGCTAAAGCTTTACCCAATCCCAAAGGAGTCTCTACAGTGTTACCATGGTCAATCTCATGTCCTCCTTGGTAATCATCAAAGTATCGTCAGTCCTTACATCCCTCCTCAATCTTATCCTTACATCCCACAGATTCTACTCTAAAACTCTTGGTTTTAAATATCTTGGAATTGGTGATCTTGGGCATCACAGATTGAGATTCTATACCTAGGAAGAATCTTAACAAAGACTTGTGTTGTGATGGCAAGGAAAAAAATCAAGTATACATACACCTCTACTTGTTCAATAATCAAGTTTCCATTCTCTCATACTATCTTTGCACCCAAACGCACCAGGATAAAAAAAAAAAATGAGTGAGGGCTGTTGGTCCTTCAGAGTTTAAAAAGCACCAACAGAGAGGGTGGAATTGAGATGGGTGACTGAGTTCAGCTTCCTAGGTTCAGAGGTCCAAACATCATAGTGTGGCTCTCTCCAGGTCTGTCTTTGTCCATCAACACAATTGTGAAACTTCTCCCAAAACCTTTCAAAAGGTGGGAACTGATACAAAGAAAAATGGAGTGAGCTTGGATTCCTTGAGATCAACTATGATCTCCCACACCGTTCTATTTACCTTGAACTCTTCAGAACAAGACCATTGAGAGCTCTCAAGGTCCTCTTCATCCTTGGAGAACTTGAACTTGGTGGGCATTAAGGGAGAGTGTAAGTACTTTGCAATCCAATCCAGTAACTCATCCAAGCTCTCCTCACCAAACCAAACTTCACCCTGATTTCCCAACTTGAAGAAGTTGTCCAACTGCTTGCCATGACTGGTGTTCCAGTAGGACTGGTTACCTAGTCTCAAGTTTTTTAAGCAAGCTATTGGGTTCAAATACCAAGCCAGATGCCATCTTGCTGCTGATCTGGCAGGAGTGAGGGTGTTTATGATATGCTTTTGTTTGAGTGTTTGAATCAACTGATGTCTCAATCACTTCCTCCTACTCAGACTGCTCCACTTGTGTATCAGTTTTCAATCTTGAGTAACAATGATCCAAACTTTGATGATCTCCCACACCTTTTTATTGCCCAAGATCAAAACTTAAATCCCTATCATCCTCCTACCCCACTTGACTTTTGATCCTCCCACTCCTGATTTGAGTGGTTCTAGTTAAACCTATTCATATTCCCAGAGGGAACTTGTTCAAATATGATCAAGCCAGCCTTACTACCCTTCAAAAAGCGGGCATTCCATCTGGCAATCCAATCTAAGCTCCCAATGATCCCTCTTGTGTGTGAGAACTACTTGAACGTGTATCAATCCAGCCTGAACAGGTTCAAACAAGCCCGGGTGGTCCTCAAGTTCTTGAAACCAATTGAGCCTCAACCTGGTCAATCCACCAAAGATCTCAACATTGTCCAGGATCAAATGTTGAAGGGTATTATCCTACAAGAGCGTGTTATTTTAATCATCTGCTCCCTCCCTCCCTCTATTCCTCAAATTCAAATGAACAATTGATTTTTTTTTAAAACCTCTGTAAATTCCTCTCAACTTCATTGTCAAAAAGTTACTGTAGCTTTCTCCCCATCAAAAAAAAATAAAATAAAATAAAATAAAAGAAGAAGAAGAGTTTTTAATAACATTTATTGAAGATTAAAACAAGAGAAATGAAAATTGAATTAGATACAAACTTTTTATTTGATTTACTGTACAAAATGTGGCCACAATGGAAACCCCCCCCTGCCCCCCCCAAAAAAAAAATGGTTGAATCATTGTTGTCCTTGACCTTTATTTGACCTGTGGGGACCTTCTGACACTTGATTGAAATTGATTTCAAATTGACAAGGGCCTACCTTTTCCAAGGGTGAAGCCTGCTTTGAGCGGTTAGCAAGCGCTCAACCACCCTTTATGTTTTGGAATGCCAAGGTTCTTTTGATGGGTCCACCCACTTCCACTAAGGGAGTGCAGTCAAACTAGTGTTGCACCAGCTGGTGGTTCAACAGCAAGTTGGACCCTGGTGATGTGTATATTTATATATATATATATATATAAAATTCTATAGATAAACTTGCTAGTTTGAGGTGGATTAAAATAGTTTGAAAGGTTTTTGACAAAGATGATTTGTTGAGTAAGATGATAAGGATCATCAACTCAATCCTTGATCACTTTAAATCAAAGATTCATCAATTTTGGATGGGATATCAAGATCTTTGACCCAAGGTTCAAGTAAAAAAAAAAAAAAATATCAAATATCAAATAAAAAAAAAAAAAAAGAGCCAAATACAAAGGAAATAAAAATAAAAAATAAAATAAAATAAAATTGAAGGTGGAATGATTTAATGAGAGGGATTTGAAATTAAAAAAAAAAAAAAAATTGAATTAAAGAAACTCAATCAAATGGTTGAACAATCAACCCTTGATTTTTTTTTCTTCTTCTTCTTTTCAATCCCATTGAGAGGGTTTTTTTTTTTTTTTTTTTTTTAAAAAAAAAAAGGAAAGAGTAGTTGATGTTTTGGTTTTGTGGACTTGATGAGAGCTTTGGTGGTGAAAGATTTTTAACAGGTGTTTGAATCTCTGACTCACTCATGAAATAGAAGTTTCTTGGGATTTTTTTTTTTTTTTTTTTTTTTACTTTTCTTTTCATTTCTTGTTGATGTTTGGTAAAATCTTCCTTATTGATATCCCATTAGAAAAACTTAATTTCACTTTTTTTCTTTCTGAGAGATCTTGTCTTTCTTTTATCTTGTTCTTATTCTTTAATTTTTTTTTTGTAATTTTTTTTTTTTGTAATTTTTTTTATTTTTATTTTTTTGTAAATTTTTTTTTTTTTTATTTTTTTTTTTTATGTACCCAATTCACTCAATCCATCTCACTTCATCAAATCCTTCCCAAGTAATAATCATCAATCAAGATTCTACACCAGACAGAGATCCCTACGATTTAACTCCCCACCCCACCTTCACCCCAAGGGCCTCAATCGATGGTTTTCAGACAGGCCTTGGGTGGGGCCTGACATGACCTCTGGTCGTGCTTTGGTCTCCCAGCCCAAGAAATCCCTTTCAAACCTTAGAAAGGTTGTGTGCCTTCCTGGGGTCATGGGACGGCATGCCACAAGGCTCGATTGTAGAGGACCAAGAGGGGAGTGCTACCATGATGATGCCCACAAAGCCTGATTATTATTATTATTCTTTTAGCCATCCATCAATCCTATACTTTCTTCTTCTATCCTTATTTTTTTTTATTTTTTTTTTTCACTTTTGCGTTACGTTACGTTACGTTACGTTACGCGTTGGCTTGCGTTGACTCGATTCAAGCCTTTGGCTGGGGGTCGGTCTGCTCTAGTCCTCGATCTCTCCGTGGTCTAAACCAGCTCCTCCGGATCAACGTTGCACTCTCCCAGAACTCCCCCCGGGGGGGGGGGGGTTCCTTCTCTGCGCTCAGCCATCTGGACCAATCCCTAGACCAATGACCACTCACTCATCCCACCTCCACTCCAACAGAACACCCCCTAGGCCTAGGGGCACTCAGGCCGAGAAAACCCTTGAGCAGCTCCTGGCAAGCGCCTCAGAGCTGACCACAAGCAGTAGTAGAAGGCCCAAAACGATCTGGCCATCAGGTGGTGCATGTATATAGATCTCTTGTAAACCAGTCGTCAGGGCGCTTCAATCTTTTGCTTGTGAAACCTTCTGCTCCTCTGGATCCTCACTACTCTCAACATCCCATACACATGATTTTTTTTTTTTTCTATCGATCCTCCCAAATCTCTCTTTTCTTCTATCTCCAATTCAACTCTCTCTCTTATTTTTTTTTCTTTTTTTTTTCTTTTTTTTTTCTTTTTTTCTTTTTTCTTTCTCTCTCTCTCTCTCTCTCTCTCTCTCTCGTCAGAAAAAAAAAAAAAAAAAAAATCATGAGATCAAAAAAAATATTCAACATTAAATTATGATGATGATTGTTTTTCTTCTTCATCCTGATCACTTGCTCAGATCTAGTCAATGGATACACACACACACACCCGCGCCCACACGCGATCGGTAGTGTCACGACGAGTAGTACACCGAAGGATCTAGTCGATCGGTTTGATGAGTCGTGGTCGATTCGGGCGCGCCCCCCGGTAAGCACCCCTCTCAAGGCCCACCCTGCTCCTCCTCGGGGACTTGATCGAGTGGCAGGCAGCCGGCCCGCCGCCCCCGCCGATCCCATCTCCCGACGGGCCTCCGATGGTCGCCGACGTCTCGCCAGGCCGGCGGTCGCTCGGCCGACCGAACGGCTCAGGACCTCTCCCCCGCGCTCGTAGGAGATGACCTTCGTCACGCCCATCACTTCCGACGCCCGTCCAAGAAAACACACACACACACACACACACACGGCGTCGTCGGATGGCCGGTGGGGATGATGATCATCTGACGACGACGCTCGAGAAGAAAAAGACAAAAGAAATGCCTCCTTCGTAGGGTGAGGTAGGTGTGTGCATGTATGGTGTTTTTTTTTTTTTTTTTTTTGGTCAGGCCTGTTTGATCTTTTTGGATGTGATACATCGTGTGGGAGGAAGAAGAAGAAGAAGAAAAAAAAAATTGGAGCGAAACGAAGAAGATCGAATGAGGATGATGTAGAGTTGGGTGACAACGGGGGGTTTTAAGGTCTTGAGGATTCTGATGATGACTTTAGTTTTTCTTGGAGGGGGGGGGGGGGGGGAGAGAGAGAGAGGAGGACTGTGATGTTGATGGGTTCGCTTGAAAGAGCGGAGAGAGATAGAAAACTGAGACTCGATAGATTCAAGCTCGATCAAGAGACAGAAGGGGGACGAACTTGAGAGAGGACGAGAGAAAGAAAGAATACAAGTGAGGAGGAGGGAGGGGGGCTAGAAAGGATGAGAATCCATGAGAATCTAAGGATCCAATCGTCAGTCAATATTACAGGATCGATGGTAAGGTCGAAGTGGTGGTGATACAAATACATTTAGAGAGTGAACTAATCGAAAAAAAAAAAAGAGAAAAAAAAAAAAAAGAAAAGACGTCGATCCAAGGGTTAGAAAGTCGAAGATGGAGGAAGGGGTGTGAGGGGGGATATTACAAGGATCAACGATTGGCTTCGATCAAGAGTCCCAAGACGACTAGGGCGATCGTAGTAGGAGGTGTGATGATGGCGTAGGAGATCAACAGAGTTCTTGAGACCAATTTCTCGAACCTAGAGTTTTGACTAGCCTGTAATCGATAGGCTTCGGATCCTTTAGGATAAGGGTTCGAGCTAGTCATCTGAGCCAACGTGATCGCAGGTGGTGCACCGATCAAGAGGACCGTCACCAAGATAAAACATGGATCTTCGTGAAACCTGGCGGAGGGACCACTGTTGGGATCATCTTCATTTGCGACTCGATGAAAGTATCGAAGCACGATAAACAGGAGAGGGACTAGGATCAATGGGGTGATGATCATCCTGGATAAGATCGAGGCCACGATCGTCAGTCTTTCGGTCTGCTTCGATTTACTCGACTTTGGTGTGACGGAAACTCGGGATGGTCCTGCGGGTTCTCGAGTCAAGTCGTTCGATTTGGATGAATGGATCGATTGATCATGGGTGGTGTGAAAGTAAGCTCCTAAGGGAAGGTTGAATCGAATCAGGTAGGGAGTCAATCGTGGCTTCAAGTTTGCCCCAAGCTGGGCTGAACAACGTGCCTCGTTGGACGATGATGCCTAGAGAGAGTATAGTCATGCAACTAGCTCGAAGATCAAGAGATGAAAACTAACCCAGAACGACCAGAGTTAATGGAACCGATACATTCCCGGCGCTTTTCAATGCACTGTTTGTAGTTGAAGGAGATCGGGTTTATACATGGTTATATCTATCGAGAGCTCAAGATCTCGTTGGGGGGAGCACCCGAGACAACGAGGTGGGATGGGATCTTACCTTCTCAATGGAGAAATTTTTTCCAAATAACTCTGTAGGCTTGGAAGACAAACGACGACCAAGGATAGGAAAGCTGAGTACCTGGGGGGGGGGGAGGGGGAAAGGAAAACCCAAGATTGAATAAGGAGCGAGGATCGACTTGTTGAGGAGTGAAAAAAAAAAAACTGGGGAGGACGAGATTTACAGGGGAGGGGTCATGAACTGGTTGATCCTCAACATGGGTCTAACGATCAACCACCTCACGAATTTCTTGGTTCTTTTCATCAAAGGGCGGATGGTCTGAATGATTTGTTTGGAAACCGGATGACGAGATGGCGGCCGAGGGCGAGGATCGGGAATGATCGAATGAGCGACGATGGTGTGATGGTCAGGTTGAGGATCGGGCTCGATGGATTCATAACCACTGGCCATGGTAGAGATCGTATAGGAAGTCGAGAGGCTATTACGTTTTGAAGAGATAGAGTGAGACCAGTACTCCCTAACGTTGGGGAAGCTGTGAAAGATTGGACGAAGGAGACCTGGTTGAGCGAGAGGATCGTGAGGTTTGGATGGGGAAGCTGGAGTAGGGGTGAGGGGGGAAGAGGATGAGGGTGGAGGATGTTGGGATGATGGATCGTTAGTGGAAGGATCGACATCCGATCGAGATGGGACGAGATCGGATTCGAAGGTGGTTTGACGATAGGGATTAGAATGGGTTCTGGGAGTAGAGATCGGATGATGGATTTCGTCGAGGTCCGATTGGGAGGTTAGCTCGTCTATCGAATTAGACCTGAGGAAGGGAACGGATTCGGGATCGGGGGAACGAAGGCCGTGGTCGATCGCTTGGTCGGACTGCTCGTCGGATGATGGTATACGTCTTGGATCGTTCCCGACGGAGGCTGATAAGAGTTTGACACCGTAGGACCAACGAGAGATCAAGCCCAAGGTTGAGAAGACGATGAGGTAAGATAACGATCGACCTAATTGCTAAGGAGGAGAGGATGAGGATGGGGTTAAGAAGGATAGGTTTGAGAGGATAGGAGGATTGAGGGATGAAGTCAACCTTATCCTTAGAATCATCATCACCCCAACTGAGACCGTGAGGATCCTGGAAGGTGGTGATCAAGCTGGTCATGAGGGCGATGGGTAAAGAGTTGGAGTTCATGAAGATTGAGAAGCTGAGGCAAAAGTTACGCTGAGATCTTGGTAATCTGAACGCTCGAGTGAGGCACCAAGCGACGAGTAGGGAGGTGAGGGAGATGATGAAGAAGCTTAGAGGGACGATCCATAGATCGATCAATTTT